>CAKNYM010041310.1:0-13427 GCA_932195095.1 Andricus curvator
GAATTCAATGAATTCATGGAATTTAGTGTATTCATGAAATTAATAAATTCATGGAATTCAGTGAAGTCATGGAATTCAGTGAATTCATGGAACTCAGTGAATTCATAGAATTCAGTAAATTCATGGAATTCACGGAATTCGCAGAAATTAAGGAATTCATGGAATGCAATGAATTCCTGGAATTGAATAAATTCATGAAATTGAATAAATTTATGAAATTCAATGAATTCATGGAATTCTGTGAATTCATGGAATTCGACGAATTCATGAAATTCAATGAATTTATGGAATTCAATGAATTTAGTAAATTCATGGAATTCAATAATTTGATGAAATTCAATGTATTTACGGAATTCAATAAATTCATGTAATTCAGTGAATTCATGATTTTCAGTGAATTTATGGAATTCAGTGAATTAATGGAATTCATGGCCAACGACCATACCACGCTGAAAAACTCAGTTCTCGTCAGATCACTGAAGTTAAGCAGCGTTGGACGCGGTTGGTACTTGGATGGGTGACCATTCAAGAATACTGAGTGCTGTTGGCACATCGTGTGTGTGGTGAGCCCACACTTGTAGTTATTTATAACTAGAAGAAAACTATCCACCTGGAAACACTACCCGAATCGGGTACTGTCACGCCTACCCCGAAAGGGAAATGACTTAATGGTATGCGTGAGATTCCATGAATTCGTTGACTTCGTTAAATTCTATGAATTTCCGTTTTTTTAATTTTAGAATATCTTGAGTATACGTGAATAATAACAAAGAAAATAAGCGTGTCTCGGGACGCACGATTGAAGTAAATCTTCGAAAGAATGTTTGAGTGGAATGAAATTATGGAATTCAAGGAATTCAAGTAATTCACCTAATTCACGGAATTCATAGAATTCACAAAATGTAAGGAATTCATGGAACGCAATGAATTCATAAATTTAATGAATTTATGAAATTAATAAATGTATGGAATTCAATGAATTCACGGAATTCAGTGAATTCATGGAATTAAATGATTTCACGGAATTCAATAATTTGATACTAGAATCCAATGAATTCATGGAATTCAATGAATTCATGGAATTCAATGAATTCATAAAATTCAATGAATTCATAAAATTAAATGAATTCATAAAATTCAAGAAATTTATGGAATTCAATGAATTCATGGAATTCAATGAATTCATGGAATTAGATGAATTCAGGGAATTCAAGGAATTCATGGAATTCGATGAATTCAGGGAATTCAAGGAATTCATGGAATTCAATGAATTGACGGAATTCAATGAAGTCATGGAATTCAATTAATTCATGGAATTGGGTCATACGCTAATTTTTTTTAATTTTTGATGTAACGCAGCACGCCGTCAAATGATTGTAAATAAACAGGTGATTCAAGTTTTTTTCATAAAAATGCAAAAAAAACTGCGCTACCATTGGTGTTTTATGCCTAAATGTAAGAACACCTCTGTCAAAAAACCAGGAAAGTTATTTATATCTATATATCCAAAGGTGAGGAACGAAAAAAATGGTACAAACTTGTTCGGCGTGACATGTGCCCAACAACATCTTTAACGCCGACAGTATATTGTTGCGAAGATCATTTCAACGAAAAGTAAATATTTTTATTTGGAATAGAAAAATATAAAATATGCTTTTTTGGATGAAATAAAGTTCGTAATTGACTGATGTTCAACGGTGTTACATATATATTATATATGGGGTGCCGGGATGTATGTGGGCTAGTACCTCGCGAAATCAAATCGTTTATTCACGCAACAGGTACTATAAAATAAAGTATTTATAAAAGTAATTATAAATCTTATAATTATAAATTTTATAACAATTTTATAGAAGTATTTATAAAAGCATCTTTGAAAAAAGTGAAGGTTAGGTTTTCTGAATTCAATATTTCCAATATTCCATATATATTACGATTCGCCCAAAGCAATTATCATTCTAAATTAATAAATTTAATAATTAAAAATAAATTTTCCAAAGGGTGAACGTCATTCATCCCAGCGCATTTACTTTTTTTTCGCTTTCACACCTTAAGTCATCCGAAAATCATCCGAACTGGCTTTAACGTATACAGGCATACTGATACTCCATAAAAATAAACCCTTTTAGCTGAAAAACGTTGATGATTAATTATTTCGATTGTTTTTATCAAACTGACCATGTATTTTCTTCAGCTTTGACGGCGCGTGACGTCACACCATATGTTTCAAGCTATGAGGGCGCCACATGTTTCGTTTCAAAAATCGGCATTTCCGGTTGATATTTTGTCACTTTTTAATAAATTATTATAAATTATTAAATAAACAAAATTGAGTTTTAATTTCACATTTAAATTATTTGGAAGTCAAAGTTTATAAAAAGCTCAACTATATGGCAAACAAAATTTTTGTGGATGACCCTATTCCTTGAATTCCTTGAATTTCATGAATTCGTTAAATTCCATGAATTTCCTTTTTTCTAAATTTTAAAATAACTTGAGAATGGTAAGGTATGCGTAAATAATAAAAAAATGAGTATATCTCGAAACGCATGCTAGAAGTGAATCATCGAAAGAATGTTTGAGTGGAATAAATTCAAGGAATTCGAAAGATTCACGGAATTCCTTCAAATCGTGGAATTCGATGAATTTCGTGAATTTCTCAAATTTCGTGAATTCCTTGAGTTCCATGAATTCCTTAAATTCTGTGTATTTCTTGAATTCCGTGATATAGATTTTTAGATTGATCTAGAATTCCCGTGTTGTTTTTTTTTAAATAACAGGTTTGTTCAGCAACACTGCTCTGACTTAGGTCGCTGATCAATCTCTCCAGCGATCACCCCAAGTGAAGAGCTTCACAAAGTCATTATGTCAATACCAATGCACGTGATGAATTTTAATAACATAAATTCATTGAAGTGATACATTTTTCAGGGTACTTGAGAATCAAATTTATTGCGAAACAAGAAAAAATATTAAAGTAATCATACTAAATAAAATTTGTACTTCATATTGCAATATCTAAATAAGCAATCCCAGGCCGAGGTACATAAATAAATGTAATATACATTTTATGAACTTAATGTAGCAAAGTTCACATTCTGAACAAAATCGAGTGCGAAGCACGAGATACGTGATGAGAATGTGTTCGTTCAAGCCGGAGGAGCTTTAAAAAAAGAGAATTAATAATCACAAAATTACAGTCGTCGATGCTTTGACCTTTAATTTTAAAAGGTCTGTGCACAAATGTGGGGGAAATACAATGAACGAACGCGCAGCGCGAGATAAATACATTATCGAGTGCGAAGCGCATGATAAATGTATTATCGAGCGCGATGCGCGAAAACTAACAGTCGCGCGCCCTGGGCACGCTCAAACTTGCGAGCGAAGCGAGCTGTGCGCGACGAGACTGTGCACGCGAAGCAGGCAGATTTTTTGTTATCATTCAGGCACATCTTACCGTCGTCAAGATATCTCAAAATTTAGAAAAATGGGACTTTAGCAATTATTATAAAATTTTGATTTCGTGGGTAACAGAATGCTGAAGACATCGCCTTCTTGCATATCCTACAAATTTTATTATTTTTGGCGTATCTATTACTTTTTAAAGTCAAGCAATATAAAAATCTCCTTGTGTGAAAGATTTGTCAATATAATTTAAGAGATGCTGTAATAAATTTAACCCAAAAATAATTACAAAAATTACATATACTGTTATTTTCATATCTATATATACTAAGAGATAAAGATAATAAAAATAATTAAGTTCTTTTGTAATTTCGTTTTCATATGACTTTAAACGTCTAAAAAACCTAAGCATATGCAATGTTGATGAAGATTTAATTGGGAGCCCCTAAAGAACAAAATGGTGGCTCCAATATGGCGCGCAAAATCTTAAAAAAATGTATACGATCTAAATAATATTCATCGTACCTGAGATATTCGGGCAGATGACTTCAAATTTTAAATCAAAGTTAACAAAAAAAAATAAAGTGGAAGCTCCAATCTGTTTAAACAATTGAAACATTCTGTTCTTGTTTATTGATAAACTCAGTATCGAGCTTAGTTCAATGTATAATAATAATACTTTTATTATTATCCATTAAAAGTAAAATGTTTAACTATTAATTGTGGTTCACAATTAAACATAAAATTAATTGTAGCAGAGGGAAATTTGCAATGAAAATGGATTAGAGGTAGGTTTAGATAATTAATTGATTATTCAAGTCGCATTCTTGTCTTAACTTCGATGTCGAAACTTTTTTACTACTTGCATCGTATATTGTCACGTCCCATGACGTATATATATATATATATATATATATATATATATATTAATATATTTATTTATATATTTATCTATTTGCATGCTTACACTAATAAATACTCAATAAATATAGAGCGAATATTGAACGCTGTAGAGTGTAGCTATATATGTATATCAGCACGTTGTACGCTGTAGATTGTAGAATATAACTATATATATTGAGCACGAGAGTAAAGGTATAGAGTATAGAATATAGTAAGAACATTGTAATCCGTGGCGTACACTGTCTAGCTAGCCATAGCTAGACATAGACTATAGAGCATGAAAGCACGTGGAGGCTGGAGGACATAGCTATAGATATACTGAAAACATTGTAAGCCGTATAGTATATCTATATATACTCGTGACGTCCGCGTATACACCGACGTCCAAGCATGCAGGGACGTCGCCTTAGGCCATATAAAAACTCGTTGGACCAGCATGGGTCAGTCTTTAGTCTTTAGTCTTAAGTATTAAGTCATAGCAAAGTGATAAGTTAGAAGTTATAGTTCACCTCTTCTCTATTTTTCTACGGTTTTCTCCGATTCGACTGTCCAGTGTCTAGTGTGTCAAACCGGTATCTCTCGCGTGTTAGTGTGTGTACCCTTGTGACAGTGTTGTGCACTGGGAAACCCGCATCTGGGAATTCCCATCTTTGGAATACTTCGAACCAATTTCAACCTGAATTGGACCCACTATTATCAACCATTGGAACACTTTTGAATACCATTCAAGGAACTACCGAAATCTTGGATATCCAATCCATAATAAGGTGCACAACCCCTTCTTCCACACCATTACACAGACCATCTAGATAACATTTGATTCTTCAATCGAATCAATAACCGGTAAGTCCTCATACCAATAATTCTAATTTCATTTATCTAACTCCTTTGGGCCATAATATATGAGTATCCTTTATTTTAAAGGTTCTGGCCAAGGATTAGAGACAAGTCTACAAGTCTTCCTTCAGCTTCTTGTGCTAAACTCTTTTAATCAATAAATTTCAATTGTAATTATTCATAATAAATTGTTGAACTCATCTATAATTTATTTATTGGCTACTCTTTCCTCTTCCCTGTGCGAGATCCTCGATCTCAACTAAAACGAGGAACCTAATCAAAAAGGAAAGTATTTTGCGTTTTCCATGACGTAACAATATCCCGTGTGGAAAAATTTCGTGGCAGTCTTGAATCATGCTGAAGCCAGTACAGTTTTTCTCAAGTCTGTCTATTCACGCAATACTAGCCTGGCACTACACTGGCGCTTTCTAGTTTTACTACGTGTTTGATTCAAACCTTTCTTCTGTCTAGTCCCATTCTTGGCGCTATCTAGGAGTTCGTTACGAATTTGAATATATAAATATTATCCAGATTTTAGCTAGTTTCTAGATAGAATCACGGTTTGGACTTAAACAAAAATTACAGAGGTGAATTTAGACAATAATCATTTTTGAATAAAAGATTTAGGAAATTACAATACACAATTGTACAAATGCTCAAGCAATAATTAATTGTAGGCTGTCACATATTTAAGATAGTAAACAATAATTGTTGAAGGTGATAGAAATCTTAATACAAGAACTGCAGTTTCAAGAACGATTTTTTGAAGAATGTTTAAAAACATTTTGTTTCAATTGAATTATATAGTGAAGTTATAATGAATTTATATTGAATTTATAATAATTATAATATGTATAATGCTATGTATAATATTTATGACATTCCAGAAAATCAAATATTATTATAAAAGATTTATTTAATTTATTTTAATTATTTATTGATTCCGTAAATAATAATTAAGCCTAACGTATTAATTATTTGAAATAATAAACAATCATTATTTCGTAGCCTAATCGCAAGTAACATCATACAAACTTCATTTTTTTCAATGATTTATTCACAAATCAAGCACTTTTAATGTTAAAAAATTGTGCATGTTTTATTGAAATAAATATTAGGATGTAATGAATTGAAATTCATGTCTGACAAAAAAGAAAAAAAATTTAACTTTTAGATGGCCGAGGAATAAAGTTACAACAATAGAATAGGAAGTTACATCAGAAGTTCGACACCCGGCGTATGTACAAGAGATTTGCGGAAACTCATTTCTTCATTTTTTTGTGTACAAAAACTTTTTTTATATTTTTAATTAACTGCAAAATCTATATATTGGACTTTTATGGCATACAAAATAATTATATTATTTAATTATTAATTATTTTTTATCAAAATAGCCGATCTGTCTAGAAACTAGTCGATCCGAGCGTTGCATCCCAGTCTAGCCACTGGACAGTCAGCCTGTGGCGCGCCAATATCGACTCAAGGCGGACTGGACAGAAACAGTACAGCGCCACGAAATTTCTCCACACGGGTTCTGCAACATAGTCTTAAGACATATATGACTCAAATATTTAATGTTTAAACCCCTAATTTAAGCCCGGGAAAAACCTGTAAGGCATTGTTCTAGAATCTATTACGAACCTCCTATAACCTATATCCATCCTATAATCCGTATACCTGGTTATACCTAATCAATTTTGGGAATTTCCTCCCTTCATGGTCTGTTGTAAGAAAACTCGAAGAGTAGAATGAATGGCTGGATAGGAGTGAGTCGAGATTAGGAAAATAGGAATTCCATATTATTACAGTTAAAAGTTTAAAATCTGTCGAAAAAGAATCTAGAAACGTTCAAAGACATTTTTTTTATGTTATCGAATTTTACAGAATGTTAGGAAAAATTCGAGATAATTTCAAAGATTTTTAGAAGTTTTGAAGAAAATGAAGAATATTTTATAAAATATTTTTAATCTTTCAAAAAATTCTAAAATTCTTAAAATATTTCTTAAAATTATATTAATTTTTCCTAACATTTTTTTTAAATTCTGCGAAATTAAAAAATGCTTTAATTTTTTAATCTTCCAGATTGTTTTTTTTTACAATTTTGGAAATGTTTAACATTTTTTGAAATCTATTGAAATATTCTCTTAAAATTCATTTCACAAAATGAAAAATTTCCCCAGGAATCTAAACAAAAATTTATCATTCTCTTAAAACCTTTTAAAATTCTTGTGAAGCTTCTGTTTCCAAAACCTTCAAAACTCGACACTTTTTAACAATTCCTTGAAATCTGCACAATTCTTATCTTATTTTTGAATCGTTTAAAAACATTGAAATATCTCTTTAACTTAATCGCATTTTTTCTAAAATTTTGTTTTAAAATCTTTTACATTCTTTTTCAAAACTTTGAGAAATAATTTTAAATGTTTTGAAATCTGTTTTAATTTTCTCTTCGAATTCATTTTTAAAAATAAAACAATATTTCAAATTTTCTCATGAATCTTAAGAATTAAGTTTGATTCTGCTAAATCCTTTCAAAATTCTTAAAAAGCTTCTAAATTTTTTTTCTAAATCTTCAAAAATCTACATTTTGTTGAAAACTTGTTGAAATGTTTTCAAGTTTTTAACTATGTTTGAATCTTTTCAAAACCTTAAAACCTTCTAGGTATATCTTTAAAAATGATTTGAATTCTTCCTACTTTTTTTTTAAATATGCATGACGAAAATAATTACCTTACAATCTTCAGGATTCTTTTTTGACAATGTTATCAATCTTTTGAAATGCTTTTGAGTATTTTCAAATATTTTCCTTAAAATGGGTTCATTGCGTTACAAATTCTTTAAAAATCACACACATATTCTGGGTTAAGGAGTTTTTCGATACAATAATAACAAAATAAAATTTTAAGGTAGAAATAATTTTTTCGGAATTTTAGAATTTATATTTCTTGAAATTGTTATCATTTGAAGAAAAATTTGGTTTTCAGATTTTTTGCATACAAATTTCTGACATACTATGATATTTTGATCCTCAGTTTTAATTTCTTGGAACATGGTAAGGTTTTTGGAACCAACATTTTTTATACTTACGAAGCATCTCCATATTTCGGAAGAAAAATGTTTATTTCTGCAAAAAATTAAACATTCGATTTTGAATCGCTATCCATAACTGATTTTTAAAACCCATAAAGTTTTAATTCCAAAATTTCTTTGTCCAATTGCTCCGAAGTGGCTAACATTTTGACGTCAAACTTTATTTACTCTTAATCAGAAACTTAATATCCCAGGAGCATGTTTCTACTTTTTCATTTAACTGAAAATTTAATTTTTTATCGCAATCCGCTGCCAAGCCTGCTTCAATTTTAGGATAGTGCCATTTTGATATTGTCCACTTCCATACCCATTTTCTAGAACCCGGATAACTTTTTTTATTTAAAATTTGTTGGCCTCAATTTAGCAGCACTTCAGCTTGGGAGTGGACTTTTGTTTCATCACACAACGCTTGAATCTCCGATTATGACGTCACAAATACAAAAAACTCCCCCCTTTTTTTTAAGTCAAAACTTGTGCTTCGATTTCATTTGATAATCCCCTGAAATATAACACAAAACATATAAATATAATATTTTAACAGACTTAACACCCCCAAACCCAAAATGCTGTCAGAAGAGAGGAATTTAAGGTATAGGTAGCATATAGATTTTAATATGGAACGCTTCAGATTTCAAGTGGAAATTGTATTTTCAACTAAGCAGTTCAAATTTTCAACCAAAAAACATTCATCTTCTACCAAAGGGGATGAATTTTCAAAGAATGAGTGGAGTTCTCAAGTTAAAAAGTCCATTTTTGTAGAAGATAGTTGATTTTAAGCCCGAAAATATGCAAATTCAATCAAGAAAGATGATTTTTCAACCAATTAGTTGAATTTTCAACAAATAAAAAATAAATTTTAGACTAATCAGTTGCGTTTACAACCAAATAGTTGAACTTGCAAGCAAAAGAAACGAATTTTTAACAAAACAGTCGAATATTCAAGCCAAAAAGGTGAAATTTCAACAAAGTTGATAAATTTTCAATAAAATAATTGAATTTGTAACCACATACTTAAATTTTCGATCTACAAAGATGAATTTTTAAACAAATAGTCTAAATTAATGAAAAAAATGAATAACTCAACCGTTGCATTTAAAACCAAATAGATTTACTTTCAAGCAAAAGAGACGAATTTTCAACAAAACAGTTAAATTTATAACCACAGAGTTAAATTTTTGACCTACGAAGATAAACTTTCAAAAAAATAGTTGAATTTATAAAAAAATTAATTTTCAACCAATAATTTTGGTCTAATTTTTAAACAAAAAAGATTATACTTCAACCAAAAACAGTTGCATTTCATCAGGACGAATTTTATATCCAAAAATACGAGTATTTAATAAAATTGTCCAATTTTCAACTAAATAATTAAATTTGGGAACAAAATAGTTGATTTGTCAACTAAAACAATGAATCGTGAACAACAAAAATTAATTATTGACAAAAAAGTTCAACTTCCAACCAAGTAGTTAAATTTTCAATAAAAGAAGATTCATTTGCAACAAAAAATATAATACATAGTTGATATTTCAACGCCGAAAATATTTTAATTTCAAATCAAGAACAGTTATATTAAACCAAAACGACTAATTTTCAACAAAATAGTTATTCTGAAATTTTGATTTACAATATTGGTAAGGCTGAAAATTCGTAATCTTTATTAATAGAAAACTCAGGTTAAATACAGTCATTAAAAGTCATATTCGCGGAGTGTTGCCACCAAACATGCTTTCAAGAACAATATATTCTTGAGAAAATTCCGAAAAAATTCTGAAGATTTTTGATACGTCAAATCTAAATTTCAACAAGAAAGTTCATGTTCAACAGAATAGTTGAATTTTCAACCAAAAAAGTAAATTCTCAACGAAAAATATAATAAAATATAATAAAATGATAAATACATAATATGAATCATAAATAATAATTAAATAAAATGAAAAATACTAATAAATAAAATGATAAATATAATAAAATGTACCTGAATAAAAGATTTTAATTTTAAATCAAAAACAGTTGAATTCCTAAAAAAAAAAAGATAAATTGTGAACAAAATAGTTGAATCCTAAATAAAAAACGATTAATTTTTAAACAAACAATTGAATTTTTAATCAAAAATGATCAAATTTCTACCAAAAGAGAAGAATTTTCAATTTAAAGATGCCAATTTCATATAAAAAGTTGAATTTTCCACCCGAAGATATAAATTTTGTATCAAAACCTTAATTTACAAACAAATTTCTGAATTTTCTACGAAAATAATAGAATTTTCAACAAAAAAGTTGAATTTTAAGAAAAAACGACGAATTTTCTACAAGAGAGTTAAATTTTTCAAGCCAAAAATATGAATTTTCAACAAGAAAGTTAATTTTCAACCAAATTGAATTTTCAACAAGAAAGTTAATTTTCAACCAAATAGTTGAATTTTAAACTTAAAATGACCAAGTTTCAACCAAAAAACAGAATAAATAAATTTGCAGTTGAAAGAAATTGGTTTTCAACCACAAAACAACGAATTTTCAACAACATATTTAAATTTTCAATCAAAGAGATGGATCTGGAAATAAAAAAATGAATTTTTTACAACGTAGTTTAACTTTAATAATTGAATTTTTAACTTTATGCCATATACCGTATATGTCAACCATATAGAAATAATAATAAATATAAAAGAATAAAAATAAAAGAATTTTTTACTGTAACATATCAATATGAACTAGAGTGGCTAGAGTATTTGTTTTTTATTATTATTATAAGTATTATTATTAAAAGAATTAAATGAAATGTTGATAGAAAAATGGGTGTTATTTCAATCTTTCAATCAATTCGTTTTTTAACTTCTTTTAGTGAAAATACTATTTCTTTAAATTAAAGAAAACCTATTCAAGAAATAATTACTTCAAACAAACAAAAATATGAACTATGTCACTCTTGAAGATGAAATCAATTTTTTGTTCATTTGAAAGTTTTTTTTACGTTAAAGTAACGAATGCAATTAAAAGTAATCCGCACCAATTTTAGGATTTTAGAGAGCAATATTGAAAGATAATAAGTTTATTTTGAAAATTAAAAAACTTTTACTCTAAAAAAAAAATACCTGAATCATCCCTAATTCAAAGAAAACTTCGAATTCCAGAATATCCCTGACACTTGATCACAGTTTCAGAAATAAATCAGTGGAATAGAAAAATTCGATAGATTCAATTTATATCCGAGAGAAAGAGAATTGCGAGAGAAAAGAAAAAAAGTAAGAGTGAAAGACGTAGAAAAGAACCCGATGGTTTGAGTTTTAAGTAGGGAAAGCAGGTAAGATCTAACAAGTTCAACCTAGCCGAAACGGCAGGTGTTGTCCTGCAGTGACAATGAGAGTGGGCCTGGCAGAGATTAAGTCATAAAAATAGGAGTAAGCAAATGCCTCTGAAGTACGAAGAAATCATCGAATTGGGCCTCATTAAAGAATTTAAGGAAAATTTTCAAACGGTGCTCAACGGGTATGAATCCAAAATTCTCTTGATGTTCTCATTTTGACCCGCGGTTTATAAAAAACTAATTGTTGAAATGATACATATGATGAAAACGAGTGACTCAGAAAAATTCATTGTAGTCAACTTAGGCTTTTCTGAGGGTCGGCTCTATTTTATCATTGAGTTAATATTTTCTTTGAGTTATCTAAATATTGAAAAACTAACAATATTTCTGCAGAGAAAGCAATAGAGTGTTTATTATTAATTAAAATTTATTTATTTTATTGTAAATAATGTCTGGAAAATGTTTCTTTTTACACAGAGGTATGATATAAATTTGTATCCAAGTTTTCAAAAAATATAAAAATTAAAAGACAAAATCTGCTATTAATTCCAATAAATTTTATTTTGATTAGGCTTTCATAATCTTTATAATATTAACGTTAACCGTGAAATCAATCATAACTTTGACATAATAAAACTTAAAGTTACTTTTTTCAGTAACTGTAACTGTAATAAGTTAAATTTTTTACTACCAAGTAACGTAACTGCAACGAGTTACATACTTTAAAAATTAAAACTCACTTTGAAAATAAGGTATAACTTATCCAACACTGCAATTGTAAAAGCTTGGAATTTAAAATTGTTTATATGAATATGTATTTTTTTATGTAATAGTGTATACTACTTTGAACAGTATCAATTTGAAATTCTAGTTAGAAGTTTCGGTGTTTTAATTTAAAATTGTATTTTTAAGCTGTGCCATTTTGGAAGATACATTTAAAATTGAAACCAAACAATTTTCAATATATTTCAATTTCATATTATTCAATTTTGAACGTTTTCAATGTAAAATCCTTTAATTTCAAGTGAATTCATTGTGGAATGATTCAAACCTAAAAACTGCTAACTAATGTTACAATTTTGAAATATTCACGAACTCAGAATTTGAAACAGATTGTTCAATTTCAAAAGATGTTAATTTTCAAAATCAAGTTTCAAGCTTATATTATTCCATTTGAAATAAAAATTCATTTTTTTTACTCTAACTTCTTTTTATTGTAAATTTACAGAGAGATTGATCAGCAACCTGGGTCGGAGCAGTGTTGCGGAATAAACGTGTCATTTAAATAAATAACACGAGAATTCCAGATCAATCTAAAATATCTATACCAATCTATACCTAACACTTATATACCTATCTACCTCATACCTATATACCTACCTACCTTATACCTATATACCCATACACACACTACTATTTTCCAACCGAGCAAGTCACGCCTACCCCGAAAGGGAAATGGCTTAATCGTATAATACTCTAAAGAATGAAAGCCAAGTCACTTACTGATATTGCTTTGACGAATTTTTACTAATCATTAGCACTTTGTAAAACTAATGTTCAAACAATTTGTTGAAGGAATTAGTAACAATTTTACCATCAACATTTGAATACAGTTTTACTCTAATTCAAAGGAGTAGTTCTTTTTATGAACTGAAAATATTTCTTATTTGACGACTTCGTTAAAATTCAATTCTGTAAAATCATTTATAAAATAAATAATATAAATAATTATATTGTACCTATATTTTTGAGAATACTTTATGAATTATAACTAATTATCTCTCTAAATTAGTGGAACGTGAATCACTAATTTACTCTACTGACAATTTCTACTATTTGTTAGTCAGTTTTGACTAAAACTTTTGTGAGTGGTTGAAAACTGCTAA
>CAKNYM010041311.1:0-13534 GCA_932195095.1 Andricus curvator
TGGATAGATAAAGGATAGGATGAGATAGAGAAGAGGGTATTGAAAAGGATAGACGGGAACTTAGATTGACAGTGAGATAGAAACAGATTGACGTGGATAGATAAAGGATAGGATGAGATAGAGAAGAGAGTATCGAAAAAGATAGATTGAAATTTAGATTGACTGAGAGATAGTAAAAGATTGACGTTGATAAACATAGGGTAGGATGAGATAAAGAAAAGGAGATTGAAAAAGAGACGGGAATTTAGATTGACAGTGAGATAGAAAAATATTGACGTGGTTAGATAGAGGAAAGGATGAGATAGAAAAGACGATATAGAAAAAGATAGACGTGAATTTAGATTTACAAAGAGATAGAATGGGATACATTTTCTCTATCTCTTTCATTTATAAAGATTCAAAATTATTCAAAAAGATAGGATTTCTATCTTTTTACTTTCAGCAGGGTGAAACTAGGTGGCTGATGGTAAAAGTAACCAGCAAGTGAAATCAGTCTTCGGGCCTATAAGAAGAGGGCCGGCAAACCATTTTCCAAGTTTGGCACACTTGTCGAATGTGAGGTATGGAAATAAATTTTAAGTGCATAGGTAAATAAGCATGGACCTCACGTTGTCTCTCTGGTACGTCGTCAACGTCAAATTCATCTTTTAACTTTTCGATGGATTCCCCAATTTTGCGGGATAGAAAATTATAAGAGTGCTCATCGCGGAAGATAGAAAAAGAGATAGACAAAGTTTCAAATTTATATTAAAGAGATAGAATGGAGTAAAGAAATAGATAAGGGTCCTCGGTTACGAAAGATAGAGAAAGAGATTGCAAAAGATAGAAATTCCTAATGGATAGATATTCTAAGGGATAGAAAAAGATATGACTCCTTGGTCACGATGGATAGAGAAAAAGGTAGAAAATTATTGAGATTGGGCATAAGAAAAGGGGGATGCAAAAATTTTAGGGATGCAAAGTGACCCATTGAGAGATAGAATAGTTATATTTTTTCCTATCCCCCAATTTCTATCGTTTTCAATCTTTTTACTTCCAAAAGGGAGGGTTGTTTTATATTATTACGTAAATGCAATTTCTACAGAGTGCCGAGAAAAAAGTTCATAAAGGGCAGCATTGAAAACCTCATGTGTTTAATAGTAAAAAAAGAATCATTATTTTTATCCATACTTATCAGTCGTATCATTCCTGAACACTTGCATGAGTTGAAAATGTCGATATTTGGTAGGATCTTCAGCTCGAGTGTACTGGTCCCTTAGATTCTTCCACTCCCTTTTTATAGCTTCTACTGTATGGCCTGCATAAAAAATTGTGATTTTCTGATCTGTAGTTTGAAAAATTGTAATTTAAAAGATAATAATAATAATGATTGACGATGAAACGAACCGGGGAAAACACTTGCAACAGCCTCCCACATATTTTTTTTTGAAAGAAAGATGCTTTGAACCGCTCCTTACTTTTATATAAGGCAGGATATTTACTTAATTCCGTAAGTAATCTCACCTCTTCAGCCATTTTTCTGTTTCTCTTGGAAAAATGAGCTGTTGGGAAGATAATTTGATATGGATTAAACCGAATATTCAGTTATACTACTAAGAACAATTTATACGAATAATAAAATTTTTTTTTTACGTCTGGGAACATTTATAATTTATAAATCGGAGTGTCTCGTCGTCCCGAAATTCGAGATGAGTAGTGAAGTATTTTTCATAAGCTTGGCTAGTCGTCCCGAATTTTCGGGACGACTAGTCCATCCCCTTTTCCAACTCCCCCAATTTTTCGGGACGACTAGCCACAGCCTTTATAAATTTAGATAAGATCCTAATAAATACGACATCTTCCAGACTAAAAGTTCACATTTATTTGAAAAGGAAAATTCGAATCGATTACGTTTCGGAAACACAGCTGGTTTCCCTCATCAGGGGTACGATTACGATGTCCTCTAATCTAGTTGATTAGAGGGGGGATATATATACGAGAGGGGCAATATTCGGTAATCAAGAACTCTTGTCTTCTCAATTTTCGACAGATACCTCTCTCTTTATGACACGTAAGATAGAAAGAGATGCAGTCGATCGTTTTTAAAACGTTCGAACATCTCCGTCTAATTTCATGCGATAGAAAGAGAGATTCGATCAACTAGATTAGAGGGCATCGGAATCCCACCCCACATCTCAAACAGTTTAAAAAAGATTCCGTGCAATTTTCTTTATGTGTGAGTTCCATGTCTTTTAGAAAAATATATAAACTTTTTAGGTAGCGCTGTAGAAAGATTTGTATTTTTTATTCACGTAATGAAACTATTGTTTAAACTGTGATAAAAGACAATAAATTTTTTGTGAAGACGGAGCAGGTAGTTCAAACAATAATTTCATTACGTACATAAAAAATACAAATCTTTCTACAGCGCTACCTAAAAAGTTTTTATATTTTTCTAAAATACATGGAACTCACACGTAAAGAAAATTGCACGGAATCTTTTTTAAATGTTTTAAGATCTGATGAGGGAAACCAGCTGTGTTTCCGAAACGTAATCGATTCGAATTTTCCTTTTCAAATAAATTTCAACTATTAATCTGGAAGGTGTCGTATTTATTAGATATACTACTCTCTGTCAATAAATAACATTCCAGTCTAAATTACTCACTGATGCTTACAACTCCTTCGTGACTGATTATAATGGCATTCTCGTATTCATTATAAACTACCCAGTGGGCACAAACGTTAAAGAACATCATTAGAACGGCTCAAAAACGTCATAAGTCAGTCCAAATAACGTTCCTTAAACATACAATGATCCAGAGACGTTTTAAGGACATACTTGGAACATGAAAAGTTTTCAGAACATTATTTTGTCTGACTTAGGACAGTTTTTGAAACGTTCAAATAACGTCTTTTGACTTGTACGTTCCAGAAACGTTTTTAGAACGTTCTAATTACGTTCTTAAATTTAATGCCCACTAGGTAGACTATTATGTGCGCGCGCAAGCGCGCGCTAACTTTTGTATTCATTTTTCTCATTTTATCCATTTTCGAATAACTATTTATTTGTTAATATTTTTTGACCAATCAAATTCTTGCTGAAATTATATTCTCAAAGAATGTATTCAGTGAATCCACGTAACGCAGAATTTACTATTACGATTAATAGTAGTAAATGGCGATATATCATTTTAAGATTTCAAGTGCACGTTATATTTAATTTAATATATTTAAAAAAACATAACTTTTGTACAATGACATTTTCGGGTACTTTCACGGCAATTTTTTTTAAATGTAAGCATCAATATACATACCTGAATCATTAACAAATTAATACCTATAATTTAAACAATCATATTCTGATCCGATTCTCAGTTCTCAATATAAAAATCAATAAACATGTATTTGCACTAGAATGTTTGAATAAATTTTTATAGAAAAAGAAGAGCGTGCCAAAATACACTGCTAAATAATTAAAACATACTTACACGTCATTTTCAAAAATTGAATTCAAATATTCATTTCACGGCCATTTTTGTAAATCTGTGAATCAAGAAACATCGCTGAATCATTAAAACATTATCATATTAGAACGTTTAAATAATTCAGAAAAATAACAGCGTACGACAAAATATCGCTGAATAATTAAAATATATCCACATATAATTTTTAAAATTGAATTAAGATACATGCCTCTCTTGTTTCGTGGTTATCTCAGCGATATATTAAGTCCCACTCCTCCATGCCTCAGGGATGTAAATTGAAAAAATTCAAACTACAATAAATTAAAGTTTGGAATCTCCTCTTTAAAATGAGATCAAGAACATAATGAAATATTCACTTGTTCTCGAATTATAATCAAAAATGTCGAAGCATGTCCAAGACGAAAATCAGTTCGTCGAGCGGCAGTCGAATGTCGAATTTAAATCTTATGTTAACGTACAAAAAGTATAATTTGATAATTGAGAATTGGTTACAAACATTTAAAATAATCACACTCAGAGAAAAAGTTGTCTTAAAACAAAAGCATCGTCCTCTTGCCTATTTCGTTTTGAACGATGTGAATATATTTTTTACACAAACAGAATGATTTGGCTGCAAGAACAGATAAAGTTAATCGGTTTAGGAAAATTTTGGCTGCAGAAGGATTCAATGTGAGACAAATGAAAATCCTCTCAACCTTAAATTTTAGAGGAAATTCCATTCACGTCAAGAAATATCCTTTTATCACAAGAGGACATTTCTCTGAGTGTATATGATTGAGTATTTGAGCTAGACGTCACAATCATAATAGGATAGGTGCAAATGTCATAAAGGTTAGAAAAATTAGTACATCCCGAGGGTCGACCACTCTGATTTTTCGAGTACCAGGAATATATTCCCTAAAGAAGATTCGGGAATATACAGAATATATCGTAATATTTGGGAATACAAAGAATATGAGAATATGTAGGAATATGAGGAAATATGTAGGAATATGAGGGAATATGTACGATTATGAGAGAATATGTAGGAATATGAAGGAATATTTGGGAATATGAGACAATATTCCGGAATATATTTAAATTATGTATATTAAATTACATGTATTCACACCCTTACCTTCAAAACACCATAATTTTTGTTTTATTTACCTTAATTTCAAGGCACATGTTCTTCATGCTTGTATTCAGTTTGCTCAACATTCTTTGCGAATCTTCGATTGACTCTGCCATAATAACCTTATCATCTGCAAACGCTAACCCACGTACCCTCACTGTCCCGATATCCACAAATAATCATAAATTCACGAAATAATAATAAATTAATAAAAAAATAAATAAGGGTTCATTCACAATTCACGTAAGATGTTTTTCTGAAATTTTCACCCCCCCCCCCCTCACCCCGATGTAAGATACCGTGAGATTTGCTGTCCCCTCCCACCCTCTTCAAATCTTTCTAAGATTTTATAAACTTAGGGAACGAAATTACATATAATATATAAATTGTGTTAATTAAGTAAACGTAGAAGCTTAATGAAATTAGTTTGAGAAAATTAAATGGGTTAATAATAATAAGTATTTAGTTACAATTTTAGTACAGTATAAGTCCGATAAGTTGCCGTCCGATAAGTTTACACTCCCCTTAAAACGTCATCACACGCACGGCACGCACACTAATTGGGGTTCTCCCACTACGTGTGCTATTTTGCTTATAATTTGCGCTTCATACTCACGCATGCGCGCACCTAATATCGTGCTACTAGAGGGGGCATCCGATAAGTCCGCAATTCCTGGAATTTTCCGCTCCTACAGCCCCGAAATGAGAAACTTATCGGACTTCTACTGTACAATTTATCACAATTTTATAATATCTTCAGTGCCTAAAATGTAGCATTGTCCGACACACTTTGTGTATTCTATTACTATTATTCTTTAGTCTATAAATTATCGAAATTCCTATTTATTTATCGTAGGCTTCACGGACGTTCCCTTTTTTCGGGTTTTATTTAAACGCGAACTGAATTATTAGAACCCAATAGGAAAATTCAACTATTTTTGATTGAAAGTTCATTCAGTCTTTTTGGCTTGAAAATTCTACAATTTTATTGAAATTTTTTTCCTTTGTTACGCATTTGGACTTTGACCTATATTATTGTCCCACATCTACTTTGCCTTCCCTTTTTAGGTAAGCCCACATACTAATGCTAGAGTATAAGTAGGACCGGGCGTGTGGCCCTTCGTCAGTTCTAATCTTGCTCTTCGATTGTAAACCTGTACTAATTATACAAAAGATTAATAAAGAAACACCGAATTGCCTAAAAACAATTCGGTTCCTTTTTAAAAACTGAAGTTAACGTTTTTACGCATAACATTTTGGCGATCTTCTGCCAGGATAGTTCTCCAAGGATTGAAATTTCTACGGAAAAAATTGAACAATCAAAAGAGGACTATCTGTGTGACGAACCTTTGGAAGAACCCGGACTTTCTCCACGGAAAAGCCCGTCAACCAGAAGTAGCATTCAGAATTCTACGGAATTCTACAAGGACTCCGGACTTTCTCTACGGAAAAGCCCGTTAACCAGAAATCGAATTTGAAATTGATAAAACTAGTGCCTGAATTAAGTAGGGTACTATACTACGTAAATCAATTAAAAAAAAAAAAAAAAAATCGATTTTGAAAGGAAATTGAAAGGGTACGCGATATACCGCGGTAATAACCCTACGAGGCCCGCAAACAGGCGGATGTGAAAAAAGAAAAAGAAGTCTACAAGTATCAACGAAATCTTCAACGCAACGAATCCCATTCATCGAACAACAACAGCCGATCAGCGCAGTATACAACACAACACCGAAGAGGAAATCCAGTACAAAATAAGAAGTTTACAGTTTTCAAAGGTAAAAAACAGTGAATAAGTATAAGAAGTGTTTAGATTCATGTACAGTTTGAAGGGCAAAATTTTATGACTGAAATCATAAACTTTTGCATCCAAATACTACCAAACTTTAGGCTCACGTCCGTACACACGCTTATGGTGCTCCCTGGCCTCTGTGTCCGTCAATAAAATAAAAAATCAACCTGAAATTTCTTGGCATTGTAGTAGAACGATGCCAACAAACTAAGGTTTAAACGGAAATTTATGTAACGCAAATAAAAACATCAGGTAGAATTTAGCACGCGGAATTCAGGAAAAGTATCAACCTGGCCTTCTCTAATTATAGAGAAGATAATTCAAAATACTCGACTGACGAGACAGACTCCGACACATACTCAAAATACAGATCGAGATTTCCCTTTTTGACAGTAGCAATGCCTGAAGAAACATCTCAAAGACCCGTATCCCCCTCTAATATGGGAACCGATGACCTCCTACGAACAATATTAGCTGAACTGAATGGATTAAAAATAAACGTGTCCACATTAGCGAAGGAAAACGATAAGCGACTCTCCGAAATACAATCTATAGCTCAGGAATGCGGAGTGAAAGGAAAAATAGTTACAGATAAAGAAGACATTCTTACATCAGACAGAGATGAGTCAGACAGCGAGGAAGACAAAAATCTCCAAACGCAACCCACAAGACCCATTAGTGCAACTAATAAGATAGGAACTGCACTTACGACACCTCATAAAAGTAATCAGCGTGAAAACCAACCGAACTCATTACCGGAACACATTATACCCGCTAAAGACATAATTAGGACAATTAAGGTCCTAAATGGACAAGACGATATGGGAACGGAAGATTTCATCAAGTCCATTAAAAAAGCTGAAAAACAGTGCTCCCAACCCAGCTTACTCTTGGATTTTATAATCGCAGAAAAAATTCAAGGAAATGCCGAAAGGGCAATAAGATACTCTTCCATCCGCGGATACGATGACCTATACAGTACTTTAAGACAAAATTTAAAACAAATTGGTTCAGTCTCAGCCCTAAGAAGCAAACTTGAAAGTTGTAAACAAGGGATAAATGAAACCACACAAAATTTTAATTTAAGGTTCAGACAAACAGTTAACGAACTTAAATACGCGGTGCAGTCGGAACACTCTAGTTCCAAAGAAAGAAAAATTGCAATAAATATTGAAGAAAAGGAAAGCACAAAAAGATACATACTAAATGTAAAAAGAGAAATTGGGCTACAAATTAAAGTACAAAATCCCATTAACCTACAAGAAGCTCAAAACATGGCAGTAGAATCCGAGATATGGTTTAAAGAAGCACAGCCGGCACAGCAAAGAACAATCTCACGACCAATAATGAGCACTAATATACGTCGGCCCACACTACCACAAACTTTACGGCCTCAAGCAAATACAACACCAAGAGTCCCTAACCAGAATATCGCATTGGCCGACCGTACCAAAATGAAGTGCCACAGATGCGGAAATCTTGGTCATTTTGCAGCACAATGCTCAGTAAGATCTACGAATTTTCAATACGGCCAATCTTCCACTCGACCACCCCAAATAAGAACAATCCGAGAACAGGAAGACAACATAATAGACAGCAGCCTAATGACGGAAGAAGAAATAATGGAACAAATAGAGTACGAGGACTCAGCCGAGTCTCAACAGTATGTGGACAATTATTATCCATTAGAGGAAGAAGAGGGGATGGCAGAGAATACAACTTACTAGTCGACTCAGGAGCATCGATTAACATTATAAAGAAAAGCGAACTACCGGACAAATTTAAAAAAATAAAACTCTTTAAAAAATTTGCAATGGGCAATGACCAGCACCAATCTTTAGAAGCAGCTTACATAACATATGCAAAGAAAAAACATCTTTTTCATTTAGTAGATGACGATTTTCCTTTACCAGAATCTGGAATTATCGGTCTACCCTTCTTTAGAAAATATCAAAGATACGCCATAACACCAAAATTCCTAATTCTAGAAGACACAAAAATGCCTCTATATAAAAATGGCAACTACATAGCTAAAAGTACTTCTAAATTCTGCAGAATAGAAGTAGCAGAAGAAGACGGGAATGTTTGGATAGAAAATAACAAATCGATCCCTGATGGAATTTACACCATAAAAAATCATGAAATTAGTGTACCAATAAATAACTATTCCACAAACTTCATGTTGATACCAGAAACAATCAAAATGGAAAAAATTTTAAAAATACAGTCTCGAGACGAGACTCAAAAAAAAGAGGGGAGTGAAGAGCAAAAGACAACAAATAATGAAATACTAACGAGAATCATAGAACTTGAGAAAATCCTGCAATTATCACATATTGAACCAAGTATAAGAAGCCAAATACGCAAGATCATCCATACGTACCAGGAAGTGTTTACCTTACCCGGTGATCCTTTACCTTGTACCACATTAACTCACCACGAAATAACACTGAACTCAGGCAAAGTAGTCAATTTGAGATCACACAAGCTCCCCGAAGCTCACAGGGAATTTTCTTTGGAACACACTCAAGAACTTTTAGAAAAAGGAATAATTAGGCACTCGCAATCGCCCTTCAATTCTCCACTTTGGGCAGTTCCCAAAAAAGGGAATAAACTTAGAATGGTTATTGACTACAGGCAACTAAACAAGGATACAGACCAAGATGCTTACCCCTTGCCAGTCATAGACGATATTTTAGAACAACTCGGACGAGCAAAATATTTCTCAGCATTCGACATGAGTGCTGGATTTCACCAAATTCCCATGTCAGAAGATTCAAAAAAATACACAGCATTTTCTACTTCTCGAGGACATTACGAATACAACAGAATGCCCTTTGGCCTAAAAAATGCCCCGGCCACATTCCAACGAATGATGGATAACGCGTTTAGGGGACTTATAGGAAAGGAATGCTTTGTCTATATTGACGACATTGTAATATTTGGAGAAACCTTGGAAGAACACAACAGAAATTTAGTCTCTGTTCTAGAAAGAATTAAACAACTTCAATTAAAATTAGAACCTTCCAAATGTGAATATCTTAGACCTGAGCTTGAATATTTGGGACACCTAATTACAGCAGAAGGAGTGAAACCCAACCCAGCCAAAGTAGAAGCAGTTCAAAATTTTAAAGAACCTACAACTGTCAAACAAATCCAATCATTTCTAGGTCTTGCCGGTTACTATAGGAAATTTATAAAAAACTTTTCATCTATAGCGAAACCCTTAACGAAATTAACACAAAAGGACATTATATTCGATTGGACACCTTCATGTACAGAGAGTTTTAAGACATTAAAGAAAATACTATGTGAATCACCCGTTTTAAGATTCCCAGATTTCAAAAATACATTTACCCTAACAACTGACGCTTCAAACCAAGGTTTAGGTGCAGTATTGTCACAAAATGGACACCCTTGCTTATTTATATCGAGAACATTAAATAAAGCCGAAGAAAATTATAGCACTAGTGAAAAAGAATTACTAGCTATAGTATGGGCAGTTAAAAGATTAAGACAATACTTACTTGGAAAACCTTTTAAAATTCAAACCGATCACAAAGCTCTTTTATGGCTCCATAACGTTAAAGACCCCAGCTCACGATTATTGAGATGGAGGTTAAGACTCGAAGAAGACAAATACGAAGTGCAATACGTAAAGGGAAAAGAAAATAAAGCCGCAGACTGCCTATCAAGACTTTTTCCTATCCGGGAAAGAGACTTATTACAGGAAGCCTTTGAAGACGCCCTTATAGACGAACTAGAAACAGAGTTACCTGAAATTGAAATTTTAAGGACACCCAGCTCTAGGCAGTTAGAAACACCAGAAGCTATAATAACAAAGCCTAAAATCACCGAGATTAAAACACTAAAACCCAAAGAAAAAATCAAGTTACTCAGCAGAGAGGAATCAGAATCATCCACAGATTCCGATGTAGAAAACATAGAAAACGAGTTGCAAGAAACACCCGAGAATCCCCAAGTCAACTGGTACAATGAATTTATGGAATGGCGTTTAGACCCCGTCACCAACGAGCGAGTAAAAATTAAACCAAATGCTATAGGAAAATTATGGAAGCAAATTACTAAAGAAAGTATGCCAAAATATGACGAAGAAAATTGGTTAAAACATTTAGCTTGGATTATAGATGAAATTAGGGATAGAAAATTGACTCTAGTGCGACTGCAATTTGGAGATCCATTATTCACTCCTGTGCAAAAAGAATTAATTCAAGAACTAGTACAATTTCTATCAAATTATTATCCAGATACAGGATTCCATTTATGTTTCTGGAATACTCGAGAGCTTACTAAAACTGAAAAAGAGCAAATAATGAAAGAGGCTCACTCGACTCACCTAGGAGAAAAGAATACCTTAGAACGAGCAAAGAAAATTGGACTATGGTTAGGAATGGACGAACAAATTAAAAATTATGTCAAAAAATGTCCTATTTGTCAATTACAGAAAACCACCAGAATAACTAACCAAGCATCCAGCGTCTTACCCGACATCCCTACAAATCCCAATGATAAAATTGCCTTAGACATCTTTGGACCTTTACCAGAAACCCGGAAAGGTAATAAATACATACTAAGTATCCAAGATAGATTAACAAGGTATACTGTCCTGCTGCCTTTGCAGAACGAAACAACAAGTTCAATCATTGACGGATTACTGGAACACTATATCTATATCTTCGGTGCACCTAAGACTATTTTATCTGATCAAGGACAAAACTTCTTATCTGAACTAATGCAGCAATTTGAAGAAGCACTTAGAATTCAGCATGTAAAAACAACAGCCTTCCACCCCGAATCAAACGGTAACATTGAGAGAATGCACTCTACTTTGAAAAACCTAATTAAAACCTCAATGGCCGAAAATAATAACGAATGGGATGATAACTTAAAATTTATTAGTTTTGCAATAAATACCATGAAAAACACAACTTTAGGAACAACACCCTTCGAAGCTACGTTTGGTAGAGAACCCAATATCCCATCTACAATAGCCCCATCAACTAATCTCACATACCAAGATTTGATTAAAAAATGGAAACTACAACACGACCGTAATGTTATGAAAATGAAGGAGAGAATAGAATTAGAACAAGAAAAGACTAAAAAGCGATTAGACGAAGGAATAGTAAGAGCACATCCGATTTACAAATCGGGTGATAAAGTAAAAATTAAAAATAATACTAAAGCCAATAAACTAGATCCTAGTTGGAAAGGTCCATATGAAGTAATAGATCTAATAGATAACAACAATATTAGAGTAAGGGACAAAGACAAAATAATCCGAATACATATTGACCAAACAATGCCTTATTTTTCAGATGAAGGTGTTAGCACTAATCTGCGCGATAATAATCTCGACTAGAGCAGACTATGTATTAGAAGAGCTTAAGGGAAACGTGTATGTCGAGGAGATAAAAAAGGTACATCTCTTCCATGAAGAATGGAGATTAATAATAGGTATAAACTTAACCACGACGGAGCAAAGGTTAGAAGCAATAGAGCACACTCTAATGGCAGCAGAACGAGCTTGCGGAACCTCATGTACACCAAAAGAAGAATTAAGGTTGATTAAAGGGAGATATAACCGATTGACTTCTAAAATAACAATCCTTCACAAACTGCTGGGAAAACAAAGGCAAAAAAGGGGGTTAGCTAATTTCATCGGCGATATCTCTAAAACCTTATTTGGAACACTATCCGAATCCGACTTGTCCCAAATAAATTCAGAATTCGATAGACTATACGCCGACAATAAAAATATAGCCTCAGTACTATCAAACCATACAAAGATTCTTAAACTAATATTAGATTCTTCATCAACAGAATATTCATCAATAAAGCAAGAAATCGGAAAGGAACTTGGTTTAGCACATAAATTAGGTCAAACAGTAAATAATAATACTAAGGACAATTTTGTCAATACTAAACTCATACTGATTACACTTTTAATAGACGAGATGAATGAGGATATTAATACGGCTATCGATGCTATCAATGATGGCAAACATGGCACACCCGCAAATTTTAACACCTGCGATTTTGAAAAATACATTACAGGAGTTCGAAGATCATCATAGAACACGTTATCACTTTGATAACACAGAAGAAAACTATCAGCACATACTCGACATCAGTTCACTCTCCGTAGCGATAATTCAAGGACTTTTCACTTATATTTTAGACATACCCGTTTTAGAAAAGGAAGAAGGATCTCTACAAAAAATCACTCCTATTCCTCAAAAGAAGGGTAACCTTTACTTGTCTATTATACCTGACCATGAATTAGTAATTAAATTCAGAGACACATACGTTCCCACAGACAGACAGACGACTGAAAATTGTAAAACAATAACGAGTTACCTGATTTGCAAACGAAACCAGCCGTATCTTAAAATAACGGATAGTAAAACCTGTGAAGCAAGCCTTTTCAAAAGATACGCCGATTTAAATTGTAATCAGTCTCCGTATTTACTGCATAAGGAAACGTTCATACCTATTTACAATGGATATATTATAATCCCTCTTGTTAAAACAAATCTAGATATAAGTTGCGACAACAATTTAACGGTTGTAGAAATAATCAATCCTGTTAAAATAACAGGCAATAATTGTAAATTATATAATAATTATGATCAGATAGACCTACCTAAATATTTAGAAGAAAAGCAAACCTATTGGTTTAATGTAACTTACGATATTAATTACGACGAACAGGATTTTAAAAAGCTAGAACAGAAGTTGATTCAACTCCCCAAACAGATAAATAACGATGAACTTAAACAAGCCCGTTTAAGCTTAGACGACACCGAAAATACATTGAAAAATATAGCTAATCACCGGCGTATGAAAACATGGGTAGAAACTGGTTTAGATTGGCTTAAATATGTAGGATACTTCTCGTTGTCATTATTGCTCTTATGGGCACTAAACAAATGTGGAATTTTTGAATTGATTAGAGCATTATTCCCTACAAAACTTTGTTTATTCTGCGTTAAAACTAAGAACCAGATTACCCCACAAATTGTAACCTATACTACCTCTACTCAACCTTTAATGAACTCAATGGAACCGATTAAGCCTAGAAATTTTAAATTAGGTTTAGAGGACTAAACCTTGTCTAAAAAGGGGAGTGTTACGCAT
>CAKNYM010041313.1:0-28814 GCA_932195095.1 Andricus curvator
TGCATAAAATTATTCATGATAAAATGGATTTCTGTTCTATCTTAATTTTAAAATTATTAAATAGAGACACTAAACAAAAGATTCGTTCCAATTTGTAGGGTTTTGTTCATGAATATTTTCTGATTTCTTTTAATTGAGTCTGAATAATTTTAACTCAATTTCTTGAAAGAAATCTTTTTTTATTAAAAAATTTGTTTGTAATAATTTTGCACTAAATATAGCAATTTTAGAAATATATATGAAATATTTTTGGATTATTTCTTTTTCCTATTTGTGAAAATTGTAATAATCTAAATGAATTGGATTGAATCACCCAAAAAAAAAAAAAAAACTTATTTTTGACCAACCTAGTTCAATATCGAGAAAATTTTAGTTTTTGGTGAAGTACCTTTCCTCTGGTATAGATTCTACATCAAAGTATACTGAATACGATTCTGCCGAGCAAAACAAGAAAGCGGCAACTGCATAATATAGAAAATATTGCGTTTTGCACAAATTTTAATTCACAATTAATAAATTACAGATGTGAATCGTTTGTGCTTTCATTTCAAAAGATCTGTACACAAAAGTGTGGGAAGTAAAAAGACCGAGCGCGTAGCGCTAGGTAAATACATTACCAAGCGCGAGATCCGACAGACGAGCGATCAGAATATGACATATTTATCGGTGGAATTTTATTATGCCTTTTAATGACTTCAATTTTTAAATATTTTCTTCCGTCTTTATAAATGAGACAGCAACTTAAAAGATAAAGACAATAGTTTTACTTTTTCATTTTACTGCTTCTACCACGCAACCTTGAACACATCTCGTACTTTTTAATTACTCTGAAGGTTCTACGGGTAATACATTTAGCAAATAAGGAAAGTTTTGAGATGTAAGATCAACAATCTTCATTCTTCCACTCGATTCAGTTTAAAGAATAAGTAAAGCGTTATTATTTAATAGACGGGATAAAGGTATATATAGCAGTCATTTATCGCGTCGCAGTTCTTTTACAAACTTCGTGAAAAATTAGATTTGTTTTCTCTATCATTTTTTCTAAGTAGAAAAAATGAAAATTTTTCCTGAAATTGTACTTCTTGCGTCGATGGGATTCCTGAATTTTGAACGTAAGTGTAATATAATATTAAAATTAATAAATATGATAAACATGCGATATATGTTCCCAAACATGTTTACATAAGAGCTTACAGTCACAATATTGTTAGTTCTTAATGTTTCCAGCTTTAACACTAAAGTATTTTGGTTGATACAACGTTATCTGACCAGACTTCAATTTTTTGTAATATATTCGAATTGTCTACTATTACAGAATTTTCCGTACGACTAACCCAATTCCAGCTCTTCGAGGGTTAGAATTTGGGAAAATTCCCTAATACTAGAGAGTGCCTAATATATCATCAAACCAGAGGTCTGCTTCATATTGTGCAATTTAAAATTAGAAACCGCAAATCTGTAAGTTCAACCTTACGTTCCTCGACAATTAGACTATTTTAGAATTTCGCAGAACAAAAATTTTGATTTTGAAATCATAGAAAGAAAGTAAACATTATTAATAAGTGCATCATTGTGGAGGAAAAAATCAAAATTATGAAAATTCAAAACAGACATATGTGGGACAGTATTGCACGAGGATTAATAATCGCCTCGTTTCTGCCCGTTAGAATATTTTTGAATAAATTCCTATTTTCGTAATTTTAATATCTTGTATGGATGCCAATTTTTTTACGTTTAAAAGATCTTAACCGTCTCTATACATTTTTATAGCTTTTCATTTGCTGATTCATAGGAGATAACGGATGTAGTCCCTTTAGACGCCTAAATTTTATATTGTTTATGCCTTAGCACAGATAACGTTGGATCGACGAAAATTTATTTCTGTACAAGAAACATTCTCTGCTATGCATTAGCATTAGTATACATGGTATTGAAAAAACTATGTCATTTAACAAAGTATATCAGCATATGCTCACAGTTTAAACAAAGATTCCCGAAAAACACATTTCTTTATCTCTATCCGAGGTTTAAGTTGTTGTTTACATGATGACGACCTAATTCGGATTCATCATTCAAACTGATGTACTCGTATACTAATACACTAGCACTGGCAGAAATAATCGCGATACAAAAACACGCGAAAATCGAGTGTCAAAATATATGTGTTTCAGTATAGAGACAGACGAAACATCTTACTTTATTATTGTTAATTACACTGGTCAACAAAATATGACTAATGAATTCATTTAACGGAAAGTGTTTTTTTCCGAAATATATATAGCTTTTCGTGCACAATGCAAATCTGATTTCGATTTTTTCCCGAAACTTCAGGTCTTTTAAGATTTCTTCGGTCAAATAGTTTACTGTTTAAATCAAAAATCGCGCTATAAGTTACATATACTCACAGCCAAATATTTACATTTTTCAAATAAAATCTGGTTCGCAAGATGTATAAAACATCTCTTTCTGTAAAGTTGACAATTTGACAGTGTATGTATATTCAAATCGAATAATTGTAGAATTTGACAATTCAAATTTTTTTGCGATTATCTGAATGAATACATATAGTTCATTTTTTTCGACCAGTGATTGTTGTAAATTATTAAAAGTTTATTTAAGTTACTAGCGTAGAGAACTTCATAAATTTCCACTTTTTTCTTAGAAAATTAGGTGCAGATGGAATGGATTCCGGTTTCCCTCCAAACCAAATTATTATATCAATGAAAGATAGATGTGGTTCTCGTGGAAATATCAATAGCGTCCCTGCGACACAGAATCTACCCGAGTGGATAAAGCATAACCAAGTAAACCAAGCACCTCCGGACGACTTTGAATTTTATATACCATTCCAGCACCACAAACATCGTGGTACTTTCAACCCGTCAACTAACCTTTTCCCTGATAGTCATGACCCTCCTAATCATACTCCACTTAACGTTCAGATACACATAGGATTCGAACAACCTGAAGTGAGAAGCGAATATTATAGGGCTCGCTATTTCAAACCGTACAATGCAGATCCACAACATCACCGAAGGTGGTACCCAGGAGGCTGGTTTCCAGCCAACGACTCCATATATGTAACAGTGCCAGGAGGCCAGAAGTATAGGGCACCTTTGGAACTCCTAGATATCAATGTGAATGACAAAAAATTTTACCATGCACTTCCTGGAATCGCCGATAAAAAACCGAATCCAAAACGTCATCGATATTATGAATACAATATTGAGGGTTACGAAAAATTCTGATATTTTTCTAATTCTCAAACAACATTTGAATTATCGTTCAGGTATTATAGGTATTATTTTAATTGATAAAGTTCAAAAATTGAAAAAAACAATTGCTTATGATTATTTTCGAGGTTAGGATTTTTTGTGCAGTTATTTTTGATGTAATTGTGATGTATCTATTTCAATAAATGTTCCCCCGATAACACTGCATGCGGGCGCACATGGGCGCATGGCGTGCAAGCACGATGTGTCGGCAGCAATGCAAGCAAAGTGACAGCACGTTCTGAGGGTAATAAAGTAATCTCGCATAGTGCCCGCACACGGTCTGCATGATATGCAGCACAGCGTGCGTCTATCATGCTCGTCAGGTACTTAGGGCAAAATGTCGGCATATAGCGTGCGGTGAAGAGTGCGGCACAAAAAGCGCATTATTACTAAAAACATAATATAGCAGTTGTGTAAAAATAAAACTCTGATCAAATTCGCTTCATCCTCGAAATTTTGGTTATTTTCCAAGTTTATTTTACAGAAAAAAGTCGAAATAAAAGTGAATAATTATTTTTGTTCAAATTAAATAAACATTTTTTCTTGGGTTTCGGTTCGGAAAATTAGCTTGGAGTATAAACAAATTTTGAGGCAAAGAACAAAGTCGGCAAGAGTTGTAATTGTTTAAAAATAATTGTTTAGACTCTACAATTTTAGCTCCTTGAAAACGCACCATGAGTATTTTATAGTCAAATGATAAAAATAAAGAAAAATATACAACTAGAAGAAAAACTAAAACAAAAAAATCTGCCCACTGCGCGGGCACATTCTCATCGCGCGCAGCTCTGTTGCATCATCAGTTGTGAAAGAACAACTTTCAACACAGGAGTCTCTTCTTAAAAACTTCATACAATGTTTCCTGTTCCTTATGTTATTTTTAACTTCTTGTCTTCAATAATTATAACTCAACACACGTGCATGCTAGCACGACGCTGGCACGCACGTTTAGTATTCGCTTATATAAATTCAGTATATATGTACACGAAATTTAGTATAAGCATATGCTAAATTCAGTATACGCTGAAACGAAGGACCGTGTTTCTTAATCTGAACCTTCAGCGATTTTCCTTGTTTTCACAATAATTGCGAGCAATATTTTATCATTGCAGTTTATGGGATTATTACTATTTGTTGTGTTTTTAGTAGACTGGACAAAATGGCTTCTCCGTTTAGTCTCAGTTTATGAAGTCCGATTTACCGATGATTCATGTTATTCTTACGCCTTGGATACAAAATTATGTATATTTTACTGCGTCTCTTTTCATAAAACACATAGCATAATTCCACCAGGAGTTGAATGTCATTTCCTAAAAATGACACCCCCTCACGGGTGTCAAATTAATAGTACATTGTGCACCAAGGGTTGTAAGTGTGTCTTTATAGCCGAGTGTGATGTTTGTAGGACGAGTCCTGTAAACACGCGAGGCGTATAAAGACATACAGCCCGTGATGCACACGATACTTTATGCCACTTTTTTCCATTTCGGACAATTTCGCCACAACACTTTATATCTGCGTCAAAAAACAAACGTTTCCACGATCTGCAGTGTTCAGAAGCACGTTTTGGTACAAGGAAGTAAGGTTATGTAACGGAACTTGGGACTCTGCGAGTAGGCATACAGATGGCAGCACTTCCTGCACTCTCCATGCTTTATAACCCTGATTTCAGGGAAATGTTACTTTATTTCCCTAGGGAAATAAAGTGTACCCCCACCACCGATTTCATTCACGGTCTGTAAACGGCAACTTACAACTCGCAAAATAGGTGGCGTATAGCGCCCATGTGTTCCATAAATTATTATATAGATATATATTGCAATAATTAATTTAATATTACGTCAATATGCTACTGTAATCAGCTGATATCGCGCATAATTCTAGAAGTAGTATGTATATCGCAGCCAAATCAAATTATAGAGCTCATCCAAATTATTCAAAATCAGTATCTTTTATTTACTAACTTTCTATTAATATTGTACTCTACGCGACAATTGAATACTTTTAATGGTACTTACAAAAAAAGTATTATACATTTTGAATAATGAAATACCATTGCGTGTGATGCTTACATGTATTAAACAAGTTATCAATTACAAAGTGATTTATTCTTCTACCCTACAACCGAATTATTTCTAACGTAAATTCGGCAATGAACCGCTTCTTGAAATCGCAGGCCTATACATATATTATGCTTTACTATATTAAAAAAAAGATCACGAACTTCAAAGTTTAATACAACTTTGAAATGCATCTGCACAGAAACTTAAAACTGCGACACATTAATCATATCGGACCATCGCGAACTTGACTTGCTCCTGTTTAAACTTAACAAAAAAAGAGAAGAATTTCTGCGCGATACTGGATTTTTTTCTGCAATGTTGAATTTAAAGTGCATAAGAGCTGCATGAAAACTTATAAATAAATAAGCTTCTAACAAGTCAAGAAAACTGGCCTGGGCTCTGTTTTTTTTTTATAAATTTAATCTAGATATGACGAAAACTACAAAAAGCTATATATGTTCCAACCCATTAATAATTATACAAGTCTGAAAATCCACTGGAAATAAGTTTAATTGGATGTGCTATGATATAACATGGTTAAAAAAAATGTTCTAAACTGCTGATGTATTATTCACAAAATTGGCTAAGTATTTATTTGCATAAATTCTGACCGCGCACGCGCACACATACACACAGACTCATTTTGCAGAAATGTATAAGAGAATTGATGCCATGTGTGAAGTCAGTATTAGGAGAGATAACTGAGAATTGATATGGTAATTAGTGCGCGATTAATGTGTACTTGCGTGCAAGAAACGCAATCTCTATTGACACCCCAAGGCAGACGCCTGCGTACACGCAAAGATGAATCGAAACTTTTTCGAGTATGACCTACACAAAATATGTTTACAAGGAGAGGTCGCGAGATGTGCGTCGCTGATGTGAATCTGCGACGCACATCTCGGGACCTCTCTTTGCTGGTGCTTTTCTCCACGTGGAAACTCTGTACGCGAATTCACACTATACAAGTTTCCATAAAAAGTAAAATAATGCAACTGTTGTAGATAAAAGTGACAAGACGATGAGCGATTAAAATAATATTTTTACAATTTATGGAGATTTGTATCAAAAAGTGTATATATCGAAAAAAAAAACCTTTTTCCCCCTCTCCAATAAAGTATATTGCGAGTTGGAAAATATGTTTTTGCAACACATGCATGAAAATGACAACATTCCGTGTCTGTAAAGCGTGCGCAAAGTTCCAGACTCCTCTACTGTGCAACTGTTAGAAAAACCTTTCTGAATATTAATGCACATGTATTGGAAGTTTTTTCACTCACGTACAAATAATTTCAAACTAGGCTCATTTTAGCTTACATTCTAGTAATTAATTTCAGTTTTAAAATATGGTCTAATTCACCTTGGTTTTCCCTTTGATCAAGTTCTTTTGACTTTGTAGGTTAATTATGTATCCTCAAATCATGTTACACTCCTAAACCACGAAGTAGTATAAGGAGACCCCACTCCCATGCGGTCTTTGGAAAATTTGGACGCATAGATTCGGATTCAGTTAGTTTGCATCGTTCGCAGCGCCGCTTGCGGAAAAGCGTTGAAATACAAGATTTACAAATGGCGTGGCCAATAGTGTAAGCCGGGTATAAACAAACGCATACATGCTTGTCACGAAACACAGATTGTACGAATGTGTTTGCCTGTATGTATGTATATCTGTATGTATGTATGCAAGAGGCGCTACGAGCGATGCAAACTAACTAAATCCGAATCCACGCGTCCAAATTTTCCGGGAGTGGGATCTCCTTATACTACTTCGTGTCCTAAACTTAAATATACGTGAAGTAACTTTATAGGTTAGGTCGAGATTTTGAATTCTATCTGCAATATCCTGCGGAATTTATAGTTTCAATTATAATATGATAAAAACTACAAACTTTATTTATGAAAGTAAATTCAAAATACTACCTTAACATATAAAAAATAGGATAAAATACATTTTCCTGAATGAATGTTCAGTGAAAAGTGCATGAAAATTACTTTCAATTACCAGTGCCAGAAATTCAAGTTACGTTTGTAATTTAAAAGTGCTTGAATTTTCTAACAGTGCGAGATAGCATATGCGAATATGGTATTCCCACACATTTTACCGTGCTGGAATATCGCCATTTGCCTGCACTTTTTGCAGAATATATCGTATGTGACGTGCGAGAAGCTATTCCACTAATATAAGTTTGTAGTACTCGTGGAACAATCAACTATAACAAACACTTCGATCTATTTTCCCGCAGCATTCAAACATACACAAAATTAACAAAACACAAAAGAAAAACCTAATATATTGTATACAATTGCATGCACACATTTTTTTTGTGTAAGTATTTTTATAGAGAGCCGCAACAAATGTTTTCAGTTTTTCCACGTTCTTTGCGTTCTGCGCGCATATACACAGTAATACATAATATAATTCTCCTATTTTGCGTAACAATGAAGAAAAAACAAAAGGTATAAAAATGCCTTACTCCGCGGTATGACATGCTTTCTTCATTTACAATATTCGCAGCAACGTATATTTTGGTTACCCAAATATCTCCACACTATATGTACTATTATTCACAATAAAATTCCAAAGAAATCGCTTGCATATTCCCGTCGAGGAGTTGATGAACAGCAGCAGTTAGTTGCCTATGACGCTCTAATATCGCTTCACACTACTTTGCGTGAGACTGGGTTGCGCGAAAATTTGGTGCAGGACGAGCGGAAAACAAATTTTGTACTTTTGGATGATCGCCTAGATTATATTTCGCACTGCCACATAAAAGTTACGCGACGTTTGCAAAAAGAAAAACCTTTCCCATATACAAAAGAAACCCCCTTGAAAATGCGTCATTTACAGCTTTCGTAGCACATTCACAGAATGTCTGTGTGTGTTTAAACCTTTGAACGCTTGGCCTGGCGAGCCTTGGCTGTGCGTCGTGGCTTCTTCGTACCATCGCTCGGCGATTCTTCGGCAGCTGAAGAAGATGCTTTTCTTTTCGACACAAGCGATATAGCAGGAGGAGGAGCTTTTGGTGGTGCCATTTCCAATGGAGCTTCGACAGATTGTGTCGTAGGCGGCGCTGGTAGCGGATTAATCGATTCCGTCGGACTGTGAGCCTCGGCTGGTATAGGTATGAAATCAAATCCCTCGCCAAATGCTCCTTCTGGCAAAACACCTTGATTGGCAAGAGTCTGCAGATCATCAATAGGCAAGGGCATAGATTGCCCACACCCCCCGCAAACTGGAATAGCTGGAGATCTGGAACGCCAGTACTGAAGCTCCGTCTTGCATTTGTTCAACTCCTGCGGAATATCCAAACAAAATTGATCATGTTCATTAATGTAACTGAACACAGATTCAGTTTAGTGGAGAACGGGGAATTTCATAAGCAATCAAGGACAAAATTCTAATAATAATATTAATTTTAAGGCCTGAGAACGAATTTAGCGCAACCGATTAAGATTTAAGTCAAGTTTCTTTTTGCAACATCCACCTTGAAAGTTACGCTTCGCACGCCTCTAAATCATGTGCAAAAAACGTCATTGCAGTCGACAGTGCTAGAATAATATTCGTGCATGCGCACTTCAGAGATAAGGAACTTTTCACACCAGCAAAAATTAGGATATTATGTTACAGGGCTCTTAAAATCCCTGTTTCGGATCAGCCTTTAGCTTGCAACTTTCTGGTACGGTTGTTGCAAAAAAAAGCGCGTGATACACATGCGCACAGGTAATTTCCGGCTCATGTGATTTCAGCATTCGCCTTCAGCTCTTTGCACTCATCTACGTTTTTACACTTGCTTCGCTCCTGCGCTAACTTCCAAATCGTGCTTCGAGCATCCGGCTCATTTAAAGAAATTCACAATCCTAAGCAATCACCTATTTTGCGCACTTGGATCACAAATAGCTATTATATTTTACTGCCCCTGATGGGCATCTATAGTAAGTAATGGAAAAAACAGCGGGCCTGTAAGAGAGTGTACCTTCGTAAATACCTGTAGGAGTGTACTGAATTTTCTTGATGTTTCTTCATTTTTCTTATCATTTTCATCGAGCCGTGTAGCGTACTCAACAATCTGCTTTTGTTGCTCAGCGATCTTCGCTTTGCAGCTTCGCAAGTCTCTGCGCATCAACGTCAGCTGACTATTGTACCTTTTCATGCCCTGCTTAATTTTACGGATTCTTTTTCGAAGAACCATATTCGATTGTGGCGGGGCGACGTTTGAGTCTAACATCCCGCCGCCACCACCGCTGCCACCACCACCGGGTTCATCAGCAGAGGAATGAGTCGGCGATCCTTCTTCTCCACTTCCTACCTTTCCTCCCACACTCATGGGTGCAGAATCCAGGCACAAGTAAGGCTTATTCACATTACTAGCAGCTGTTAATAAGTAAAAGTAGATTAGTAGTGAATCTCCCATCATCGTCTTGAAAAATGTATGAATGATATAAGCTGAATTTAAAAATTAAATACACAATGCACATAACTTACAGGAGAATGTTCCTGTAAGATCCAGGAAGTCAGCTCCAAAGTAAGGAATTTCTGGTAGAGTAGGTTCAATGCGCTCTTTGAAGTATTCCATGGCCATGGTGCTCAAATCAAATAGCTCATCTGTAACCTTGTAAGGCCTGGCGAGTTTTGGAGTCACTTTGATGTAATGAAGAATGCGGTATACTTCATCCAGAATCTGTAAATTATGTGCATAGCATGAATATGACGCCAAACACTCTTGTTGACGCTAATTTCCACACATTTTGAGGAATTTTCCCTAAAGATTAGTAGGGAAAATTACCCAAACATTCTTGTGAAATATTAACCAGAAAGTGGTGAATTTTCCCCAAAATTCGATGGGGTAAATTCCCTATGCTGTTGTGTAATAATACCTAAAATTTCGGGAAATTTCTCGAACTTTATGTAGGGAAAATTCCCCAACATTTGTGGAATATTGCCTGAAGTTCGTGAATATTGATACTCATTATTTAGGAAAATCTCCCTAAACTTTTTTGGAACCGCCGCACCATCTGCCCACTCGCGATTTATGATCTCCCCGAAGAATGATCGGACTGGAAGAAGTTGTTGTGCGTTACCCGTTCGGGCATTATTACACAATCTGAGAGAAATTTGACATGACTGGAATTTAAAGTGGCATTTGTTATATGTGGGGAAAAAGCCCACAGGCGGGGAAAACACTACAAAGTCTGATAATTTATTTTATGAAAGAAAAGTAAAGAAGAAGATGGGAAGGGGCTAGAGGGGTCGAAAAATGGAAGTCGCTGGTTGACTTATTTCATTAGGAAGTCTTTTGGTTTCGCATGCTTGTGAAGCGGATCAAAATTATATTTCCCTAGGGAGGAGATATGTTCAAAAGATGATAATGATGTAGATTCATAGAATTCAATTCCCCACATTGTCGGGAATATTCCCAAACTTTTGTACCAATTACCATAAGTTTAGGGAATTTGCCCCAAATTTTTAGTGAATTATAAGAACTTTTAGGAAAATTTCCCCAAATCTTGGGAAAAATGATTTTCCCCAACGAAAATCTGGATTTTTCCCCACTAAACAATGGGGAAAATTCCCAAAACAATTTGTTTTGAGAAAATACGAATCATATATGATATTGCTGTCAGCAGCAGCAGCAAATTCTCTGATTATCAGATCATATTTATGTAAAGTGGTATGGTTGCTATGTGTATCAAAACTTAAGGTTTTCCAATTTAAAATTCTTAATTTTCGACTGTTGCCGTTCAAATCACCAGTTTCAAATTTCTGTTGTAACAGTAGGCCCCGATATCATAGGAAAATGATTGTATGCCCTTATTACTCTAGAAAATAGCTGACCGTTGCCATTTTATAGTGACCAAGTCAGTCGGACACTGTCCAAAGACATCAGAATGTTATTTAAACTAATAACTTGTTCCTCTTGAATCACGTCATTGTCAGAGGTTGTGTTACCTGGGACAATGCTTGTTACATTACTCTGAACATTGAGTGACACTTTGAAAGTCCCCCACCCCTCGGAACGTATTTTTTAAATCATCCATTGATCCCGTAAAAAGGTTGAATGCAAGTAGTTCGCAGAACCTGTGCTGGAGTGAACTTACTTCTCCTGGGAAGAAACAGCAATGTTTTCTTTCGATGTGTTTACCGAAACTCATTTGCAATAAAGTAAGTCGCATGTGCAGTGTTTCAATAATGTCTGATTCGCATGCCAGCGGATGATTTCGACGTGCAGATTCACGACGAGGCATCTGTGCTTTGATAGCCTGGAAACGACTCAACATTTGTGCCTGGAGTCGTTGGAAAGTTGAATTAAGAATCGAGCCACAGACCCGATCGAGTTGGTGACAAACCTGGAACAAGTAGGAGAGAGAAAGAAAAACGATTAGTTTTTAGATAAACGATATATTGGCTAGGTGATGTAAACTTACTGGTCGCAAGCTAGCTACGGTGTTGTAGTTCACATAACTACAGATCTTTTCCAGTATTTCAATAGGCATATCCAAAAGATTTAATTGCCGGTGTATGGCTACCGTTGCTGTTGCTGGTGGTGGACTTTCAACTATTTGAAGTGTAGAGAAGGATCCAGGCACGTTTGTCGAATGTTTGCGAGGTTGTACTACGTCACCAACTGTTTCACAAACCGAACCTCCCCCACCACCGCCGCTAGTTCCCCCCATGTTACTCGATTGTCGTGTGGACACCATTTTTCCTTGTTTCTAATCACCAGCTGCAACATATGTAGTTAATTCGTTAAATTAGAACAACCAGAAGATAGTTTTAACCATTTGTTATGTAGGGAATTTGTTTTCAAGTGTATCTATCCAAGAAATCGATCAAACATGCTCTACTTTGCGGCTGTATTCCACTGCTTTCGTCATGTCCAAATGAAAAGGTAATATCTCGGTAGGACGAAATAAAAAGGTGTCATCTCGGGTGGCGAAGTATGGAGGCTTGAAAATCCCACATAAATAGTATTGTGAACGCCCTCTGAAGTAGGGCCCTTTCTACACCCGACTCTCGGTTTAGCTGCTCGCGGTTTAGTAATTCCTAGAACTGCTGAGTAACGCAGTTTCTTAGTGCGCAGAGCGAGAGGCAGTTGCGACTCTTGCCCGAAACACCAGCAGCGTAGTGGAAAGGCGCAGTGCGCGGGTACTCACATGCAGAGATTGCGCAATATTATGTATTCCAATTGGAAACGGTTCAGAAGGCCCTGACTGTTTACGTTTCGATTCCCACGATTCAGCAACAATGCTACTTGCATGCAACTTCCGACACTGTGGCTAAACCGAGATTCGGGTGTATTTGGTTCTGCCGAGATAGCACCTTTTCAATTTAATACGTCGAATGTATATCTTTTGAAGCCCTTAAGCCTAATGTACTGCAACGATAAAATCATTTACTTAGGATTTTTTAAGAATTGTGAATATAGTTTCATTAAGGCTGATGGAGCGGTGTACCAAAAAATGTCGAAATCAGATTCGAGCGACCCTGCAGATTTCGACATTTTTTTGTACAACGCTACATCAGACTTAAAGTGCTTTCTATCGGTCTGTGCAATACAAAGGAAGGTTGAGTGTTCCGAAGATAAGATAATTAAAATTAAAATTAGCACCTGATACGTGTAAGGCTTATATTCCAAAGTCTCGAAAATTCGATATTATTTACCTTGCAAGGGGAGACCGGCAATTGTCAACTTTAGTCTCGGTTCATAATTTTTATAATGAAAGCTCATTACCTGAGTATAAATTTTCCAAAGCAGTAATATGCAATTTTCCGCCGTGTTCAAAAACCCCGACTTTGAAATATCCGCCAGAAGGCATATAGTTTGGCAAAACATACTTTAAATCGACCGACAGATCAAGCAGTAGCGTTTCGGGTTCATAACCGATAGGTTGGGTGTTCGATTCTTGCTGCCTACACTTTTTTTTATTTATTAAAATGTTTGTCAATATAATTTTCCTCAACAATATTTAACAATTATGCTAATAATATTTTTTTTTTCACGGATTGATTTCCTATATGTGTGATTGTTTTTATAATGTTTACCAATTGCACATATATAAAATTAGAAGTATGAACAAGGTTTTTTAAACATCCTATTTTATCGGATAAACGATGAGTTTTTACAAAAACAAGATTTTTTAAAAGTGTCTATTGGGAGACACATGATTTTTTTCATCAAAGAAATTTTTTCTTCTGAAGGTACGAAATATGAATAAAGTTTTGACCTATATGATAGTTTTTTATTTTTCAGTTAACTTGTGGGAAACAATTTTAAATGCCGGCGATAAAATCCGGAAATTATATTTAGAAATATTTAATAAATGAAAAATAAAATTAAAAAAAACTGTAGGCAACGAGAATCGAAAAGGCAACCTTTCGGTTATGAAGCCAGAGCGCTAGCCTGAGCTGCCGGTCAATTTAAAATATGATTTGCCAACCCTCCGGTGGATATTTAAAATTAGAATTTTTTAATATTTCACACGCTTTGGATGGATCGAAAAAGATTCCAGATTACTATTTATTGACCTAAAAGTGGTTTTCTAAACAAAAAATCTCTCACGGCATTCACTTTTTTTCAAGATTCAAATAAATAAATTTTTTTTTTTAATTTCGTGTTCACTTTGGCACTTAAATCCCGAATCTATCACAAAATCAGAGCGGTACTAAAAGTCATATTATTTTTTCATTCTGAATGATTCAAATAATGCGGATTTGATGACTGACAAATCAGTAAAAAGTGACTTTTCAAATTAGTCAATTTGATTCACTAATGAAATCAGTTATTTTAAATTATCCAATCTGTTGAATTTGCAACTAAAAAGGGTCAGTTTTCAACCAAAAATGGAGTAGATAAATTTCCAAATAACAAAATTAAGTTTCCTCAAGAAAAATGAATTTTTAACAAAAGTAGTCCAATTTTCGACAAAAGAGAGATTAATTTTCAACTAAAATGATGAGTCTTGAACCAAAAAAGATGATTTTTCAAACAAGAAGATTAATTTTCTATAAAAAAGAGGAATTTTTAAGAAACTACAAGAATTTTCAACGAAAAAGTTGAATTTTCAATTTTTATCAAAAAAAAAAAAAAAAAAAAGATGAATTCACAACAAAAAATGGAATAGCTGACATTTCAACCAACAAATATTTTCATTACAAGTTTTTTTTTATTTAACCAAAAAAGGTGAATTTTCAACCAAGACGTGTTTTCTACCAACAGAAATGAATTTCCAACAAAATACATGGAATTTCAATTAAAAAGTTGAATTATGAACTAAAAAAATCAATTTAAAACCAGAAGTGGAATAGTTAAATTTTCAGTTGAAAACATTAATTTTCAAACGAAAAACGAACTAATTTTCAAGAAAATATTTCAATTTTCAACCATAGAGATGAGTTTTCAACTAAAATTATGAATCTTTAAACAAAAAACTAATTTTTAACAAAATAATTAAAATTTTAACCAAAAGGATTAATTTTCTATCAAAGACGAATTTACCACAAAATACATCTTTTTTCGCAAATTATGTATTGGGGCAGAATATTAATCGTCTTAGTGAAAAATTAATTTTTTTGGTTGACAATTCGTTTTGTTGGATGAAAATTAATTTTTTTAACTGCATATATAAAACTATACCATTTTGGGTTGAAAATCGATCTTTTAGTTGAAAATTCATGTATTTTGTAGAAAAGGACCCCGCACCAAATGTACAGAAAAAAGCCTTATGATAAAAAATTCTAAAAAAAAATTTTTCTTGTATTTTCGAACCTGCAAACTAAAAATTCGAAAGAAAAATGTCAGAAAGATGGACAGTTTTTAGACAAACACTTGTCTAAAGTTTCGATTTTTACATGTATTTTAATGGAAAAATGCTTATTTTAGCAAAATGTTTTTTTTCCTCAAAAACGCTATGATAGATTTGACTAAAACTTTTATATTTTGACGATCAGGCGTACCGAATCAAAAGATTCATACCCACGAACTAGAAATATTAACGATTCTTTGGGTATACAGCATGTTTTTGGGGGTGTTTTTGTACCCTAAACATCCAAGTAACATATGTAAATAATCATTTCTTAGTAACTAAAATAAATAGAGATTTTTATTCATCTTCTACGGCATGAAACGACTTTTCAATAAGTGGAGTAAGCGTACCTAGCAAGAATATGTTTTGACTTAATTTTAGGGGATGTTTTACCATCCCTTAAACAATGAGTCTTAAGTTCCTAACGCATTAATCAATAACGAAAAATAATTTTATTTTTAAATGCATGAAAGCTGATATTTTATGACAGAAAATAGTCGCGTACAACCCTAAAAACTTCCTAAAGCACTTTCAACCCCTTATCAGATATAAAACCCACCCAAACTACCCCTAAATATTTTTAAAATTCAATAAAACCAACCTAATTCAAAAATCCGCCCAATTTTTGCTGATAATAATTTCAATTGATGCAAAAGGGGCACACATAAAGTCCCAACTATTCAGCACATGTAGAACTCACCCCAGCCACCCCCGAATATTTTAAAAGTTCAATAAAATCACCCTAATTCAAAAATACGCCAGGTTTTTCTGATAATGTTTTCAGTTGATGCCAAATGGACAAAAAAGTGTCTCAATCCCTCAGCACATATAGAACTCACCCCAGCAACCCCTAAATATTTTTAAAATTCAATACAATCACCCTAATTTCAAAGTACACCAGGATTTTTCTGAAAATGTTTTCAGTTGATGCCAAATCTAAAATGCCAAAACTAAAATGATCATTTTCCATTAAAACACATGTAAAAATTGGACCTTTGATAAGTGCGTATCTGGAAACTGTCCTTTCTTTGTGTGAACCGTTCGCATCAATTGAAAAAATTATCATCAAAATCCTGGATTATTTTGGAATTGGGCGGTTTATATTGAATTTTAAAAATATTTAGGGGTGACTGGGGTGAGTTCTATACGTGCTGAGGTTTTGAAACATTTTTTTGCCCATTTGGCATCAACTGAAAACATTTTCAGAAAAATCTTGGTGTACTTTGAAATTAGGGTGATTGTATTGCATTTTAAAAATATTTAGGGGTGACTGGGTTGAGTTCTATACGTGCTGAGGTTTTGAAACTTTGTTTTGCCCATTTGGCATCAACTGAAAACATTTTCAGAAAAGTCTTGGTGTACTTTGAAATTAGGGTGATTGTATTGAATTTTAAAAATATTTAGGGGTTGCTGGGATGAGTTCTATATGTGCTGAGGAATTGAGACACTTTTTTCTCCCTTTGGCATCAACTGAAAACATTATCAGAAAAACCTGGCGTATTTTTGAATTAAGGTGATTTTATTGAACTTTTAAAATATTCGGGGGTGGCTGGGGTGAGTTCTACATGTGCTGAAGGGTTGGGACTTTATGTGTGCCCCTTTGGCATCAATTGGAATTATTATCAGCAAAATGGGGCGGATTTTTGAATTAGGTTGGTTTTGTTGAATTTTAAAAATATTTAGGGGTAGCTTGGGTGAGTTTTATATCTGATAAGGGGTTGAAAGTGCTTTAAGAAGTTTTTAGGGTTGTACGCGACTATTTTCTGTCATAAAATATCAGCTTTCATGCATTTAAAAATAAAATTATTTTTCGTTATTGATTAATGCGTTAGGAACTTCAGACTCATTGTTTAAGGGATGGTAAAACATCCCCTAAAATTAAGTCAAAACATATTCTTGCTATGTACGCTTACTCCACTTATTGAAAAGTCGTTTCATGCCGTAGAAGATGAATAAAAATCTCTATTTATTTTAGTTACTAAGAAATGATTATTTACATATGTTACTTGGATGTTTAGGGTACAAAAACACCCCCAAAAACATGCTGTATACCCAAAGAATCGTTAATATTTCTAGTTCGTGGGTATGAATCTTTTGATTCGGTACGCCTGATCGTCAAAATATAAAAGTTTTAGTCAAATCTATCATAGCGTTTTTGAGAAAAAAAAACATTTTGCTGAAATAAGCATTTTTCCATTAAAATACATGTAAAAATCGAAACTTTGGACAAGTGTTTGTCTAAAAACTGTCCATCTTTCTGACATTTTTCTTTCGAATTTTTAGTTTGCAGGTTCGAAAATACAAGAAAAAATTTTTTTTAGAATTTTTTATCATAAGGCTTTTTTCTGTACATTTGGTGCGGGGTCCTTTGTCTTTGTGGTAGAATATTAATCGTCATGGTGAAAAATTCATCTTTTTGGTTTACAGTTCATTTATTCGGTGGAAAAATTTAACTATTTTCTTTAAATTCGTTTTTAATAGTTAAAAATTGATTTATTAGCCATTGATTTATTAACCGTAAATATAACTCATTTTGGATTAAAAATTTATGTTTTTTAGTTGAAAATTCATCTTTTTTGAAGAAAATGAATCTTCTTGCTTGGAAATTAATTTTTTTGTCTAACAATTCCTCCTTTTAGTGAAAAATTCATTTATTTAGTTAAAAATTTAACTATTTTGTTGAAATTTGTCTTTTGGGGTAGAATAGTAATCTTCTTGGCGAAAAATGAATCTTTTTGGATGAAAATTCATTTATTTGGTTAAAAATTAACATGTTTTGTTGAAAATTGTTTTTTTTTTATAACTAAAAATTAATGTTTTCATCTGTAAATACAACTATTCCATTTTAAGTTGAAACTTTATCTTTTAAGTTAAAAATTCATGTATTTTGTAGACAATTCATCTTTTTGGTAGAAAATGAATCTTCCTGATTGGAAATTCATTCTTTTTGTTAAAGATTCCTAATTTTAGTTGAAAATTCATTAATTTGGTTACATATTTAACCATTTTGTTGTAAATGTATCTTTTCTGGTAGAAAATTATACTTATTGGTTTAAAATTTACCTTTTTGGTTGAATTTTCAACCTACGTAATACATTTTTAACTAGAATGATGAATGTTCAACTGGAATAGACAACATTTTAACTAAATAAAAAAAAAATTTTTTAGCTAAAGGGTTGAACTGCCAACCAAGTAGTTTTAATTTCAACAAAAAAAATGAATTTTCAAACCAGAAGATTCATTTTCTACCAAAAGATGATTTTTTAACAAAATACATGAATTTTCAACGAAATAGTTAAATTTTCAACTAAGAAAAACAAATTTCCAAACAAATAGTTGAATTTTAACCCAACAATTGTTATCTAAAACAATGAATCTTTAACTGGAATAGTTGAATTTTCAACAATAAAAAATGAATTTTATACCAAGAAAATTAATTTCTACCAAAAAAAAAGACCAATTTTCAACAAAATACATCAATTTTCATCTAAAAAAGATAAATGATCAACCAAAAATTTAATGTAGTTTAATTTTCACTTAAAAAGAACAATATTTAACAACAAAATATTTATATTTAATTTATTTATTCAATTTAGATTTGAAAACAAAAGCTTTTCAAACCAAAAGAGACAAATTTTCAATAAAATACATGAATTTTTATCCAAATAGTTCATTTTTAAATTAGAGGCAAATTTGTAACCAAAAAAGGACACGTTAAATTTTCAGTTAATGAATTTTTAACGTAAAAAACTTATTTTCATCAAAATAGTTTATTTTAAACCAGAAAGCTGAATCTTCAACAAATAACGTAACATGTAATAGTTGATATTTCAACCAAAAAATATTTTATATTAAAAGCCGTTGAATTCAACCAAAAAGGGCGAATGTTCAACAAATCTGGTAATTTCTCAAATAAAAAATATCAGTTTGTAACCAAAAATAAAACCAAAACAAATGAAAGACAAATTTTCAAACAACGATAAGAAACTTCAAACGATAAAATTTTAATCAAGGACAGTTGAATTCAAACAAAAAAAAGACGATTTTTCTCCAAAACAGTTGTTTTTTCTTTAGTTTTAAAATATGGTTGTATTTAGTTTTCGCTATAAGAAATAGAAAACTTTTGAAAAATTGATAAAAGTTTATACTTTATTTTTAAAATAAAGTAAAAGAGTAGGTCGTTCAGAATTCCCCTCTTTTTGTTTAAAAATTCTACTGTATCTGTTTGAAAATTTCATTATTTTGTTGAAAATTCAACTATTTTGTTGAAAATTCAACTATTTTGTTGAAAATTTACTTACTTTGTTAAAAATTCATTAGTTTGTTAAGAAGTCATCTTTTTTGGTTAAAAATTCAGCTGTTTTGTTGAAAATTCCTCTTTTTTGGGCAGAAAATTCGTCCTTTTTTTGTTTAAAATTCGTCTCTTTTGCCTGACAGTTCAACTATTCTGTTGAAAATTCGTCATTTCTGGCTAAATTTCACTTTATTTTATTAAAAATAAAAATCTTTTTTTCATTAAAATATCAACTATTATTTTTTTTGCGAATTCATCTTTTTTTGTTTGAAAATTCACCTACTTGGTTGAAAGTTGAATTAATTTTTAAAAAAATCATTTTTTTGTTGGTTGAACATTCATCTCTTCATTTGAAAATTCAACCATTTATTTGAAAATGCAACAATTTGGTTTAAGATTCTTTTTTTTTGTGTTCAAAATTCAACTATTTGGTTGAAAAATTGTTTTCTTTAATTAAAAATTCAACTATTTCGTTAAAAATTCATGGATTTTGTTGAAAAATTGTATTTTTTTTTTGTAGAAAATTAATCTTTATTTGAAAATTAATCTTCTAGTTTAAAAATTCATCTTTTTGATTAAAAATTCAAGTGTTGCAGTGAAGTATTTATCATTTTAGTTGAAAATTCATCTTTTATCACTTTGGTTGAAAATTGAACTATTTGGTTGAAAATCCGTTTTTTTGTTGTTGAAATTTAATTTTTTCAACGGAAAGTTTAACTATTCCATTTTTTGTAAAAAATTGACATTTTTTATTGGAAAATTCAAGTCTTTTTTTTCAAAATTAAATTATTTCGCAATGTTTTGCTCTGTTGTGTCAACTATTCTGTTGAAAATTCGTCGTTTCTGGTTAAATTTCACTTATTGCTTTATTAAAAATTAAAATCTTTTTTTCATTAAAATATCAACTATTATATTTTTCTTTGCGAACTCATCTTTTTTTTGTTTGAAAATTCACCTACTTTGTTAAAATTTGAATTAATTTCTTAAAAAATCAATTTTTTGTTGGTTGAACATTCATCTCTTCATTTGAAAATTCAAGAATTTGGTTTAAAATTCTTTTTTTGTTTGTTCAAAATTCAACTATTTGGTTGAAAATTTGTCTTCTTTAATTAAAAATTCAACTATTTCGTTAAAAATGCATGGATTTTGTTGAATAATTGTATTTTTTGGTAGAAAATGAATCTTTATTTGAAAATTAATCTTCTAGTTTAAAAATTCATCTTTTTGATTGAAAATTTAAGTGTTCCAGTTAAGTATTTATCATTTTAGTTGAAAATTCATCTTTTTGGTTTAAAATTTAACTACAAATTCCAGTTGAAGGTTCATAATTTTATTTGAAAATTCATCACTTTTGTTGAAAATGGAACTATTTTGTTGAAAATCCGTTTTTTGTTGTTGTTGAACTTTAATTTTTTCAACTGAAAGTTTAACTATTCCATTTTTTGTAAAAAGTTGACATTTTTTAGTGGAAAATTTAAGTCTTTTTTCCAAAATTAAATTATTTTGCAATGTTTTGCTTTAGGGTTTTGATTTAGGGTATTTTTAAAAATTCCAAGAAATTTTCAATAGCTTTAAAAAGTTTGAAGGGATTTAAAAAGATTTCAAAGGATTTAAAATATTTTCGGGTATTTTAAAAGATTCCAAGGAATTTTCAAGAGCTGAAAAGTCTAGATTAAATTTTGTGTTCAGAATTCCCCTCTTTTTGTTTAAAAATTCTACTGTATCTGTTTGAAAATTTCATTATTTCGTTGAAAATGCAACTATTTTGTTGATAATTTATCTTTCACGGTCGAAAATTCCACTCCCCCATTGCAGGTTTTCCAAGTAGGGTGGACACCCTGAAAAATGCATTATACTCTCCGAACTATCTAGAATGAGCAACGCTTGATGCGATTATACGTAATCGACGAATATATTCCTCGTTTCTCTAACTTGAAAACACAAAATTATTGCTATTTACGGCAATAAGTTTGCCGTTGATGACAATCCAATTCTTTTCACAAACCCCTGCTCCGAAAGCACTAAAACCCAAATTTCCTCACTACACTTTCAAGGACATGCAGTAAAAATGGGAAGTTTTTCACTTCGCGTTAATCACCTTGTAGAAATCAACGCTAAAACCCGAAAAATCATCTTTTCAAAAGAGAAATATCCATTATCTCTGCACAGTGCTACACACTCAATCGAATACACACAAAAGTGATCATGATTCCGTATTTCTTTGCAAGTTTTTTTTACCGCGGTGGCATCACTATTGAAAGAAAATACACGATCTTTTGATATACGTCAGTTTCAATTGTAAACGCAATGTTGAAAACGATTTCATCCAGACATTAGTTAGGCAGAGAGAGACAGAGCGTGAGAGACAGACTGGGGGGGGGGGGGGTATGATAAGGTGAAATAGTATGAAGAGTTGATAGCAGAGAAGAGAAATTTGGATTTAGGAAAGGGAGGCGTGAGAAAAGGCGAAAGAGGAAGTTTAATAAAGAATTTTTTGAACAAATCGTGGGCCCTCATACCCTCTATTCGAAGAAATATCACTGCATCTGTGTTGGCGTTTTCAGCGACATTTTGACGGGGTGTCTGTGCCAAGGTACTCGTCTCTCTCACACACACGCAAATTCAGCAACACAAACTCGCCAACGCACACTCGCCAAGCCACATAAGCTCACCTACACACATGAACTCACCCACACACATGAGCGCACTCACACACATGCACAGGAACGCCCGTTCCTCACGAAAGTCCAACAACGCAACGCGCCTGCTTTCTCGTACCTCGATCTCGATTCTTCTTCACAAAGCTCACTTCCTTGTAGTCCAACTCCTTCTCCTTCCTTTTCCACGACCTAATGCACAGAGTTAGTCATACTCGCACTATTTTTTTCGACACTAATTTTCCTCTGGGAACAAGTTCACTCGCGATGTGCAGTAGTGCACTATGTTGCACTTTTGTGTGCCTGTGTGTAAATGTGTAGTACACAAACAGGATCACACAAAGATGGCGTAACGTGCTCGAGCGAGAGGAGAGGGGGAAGGGGAATTTAGCTTGTTGAGAGTGGGTTGGGTTTGGGATGTCCCCGACCTATCCATTTTTAAAAAACCATTTTTTCCGTAGAGTTTTTTTTATTCTTGTGAACTTACCACGGAATAATGTTTCCTTTTGGGTGTGTTAATTTGAGGATTTTAGATACTAAAACATGGTAAGTTGGAGCAATTGGATCTCCGATGAGAACCTCTACTATGACGTTGCCACTAATCCACGCATATGGATAGAACACACACGTGCATCGATGTAAAGTGTAAACTTTAAGGGCATGTGATACTTATCCGATTCCTACTTTACCGACATTTTTCTTTGATCATACCAGTATCTTTGATACCAGTTCCACACGAAATGAGATTTTGAGCTGAAAGTTTGGGGAAATAAAGAAAAGAAACTAGGGAACGTCCATGTACTAATAAACACTCACAGATGCAAAAAAAATTTCTAAAAATTATTATTTTTTTGTAATTGTAAACATTTATTAGTATAGTCGGACCTCGATTCTATGAACCTCAATATTTTGAAGTTCCCCTTATCTGGTGCCCCCACCACCAGTCGCCCTGATTCTTTTTGACGTTTGCGCAGAGATTAAAAAAAACCGCCATTACTTATTAGATATAGAGTATTTCCACTTGTGACGTCATTTCAAAATGTCCGAATGGTTCAGGGAAAACATTGCATAGTATACATTGCGTCGCGTGCATTATCTTAGTTAAAGAATTGTCTTTATCGGCAAATGAAAAATGTCTAGTGAATACTTTTTGAGATTATCTGGTGAAGTGAAGTTCCGTTATTGTAATAAACTAAGTGCAATTGACAATTTAGATCCCTACGCTCTGAAAGGTGAAGAATTTTTCACAAGTATTAGTGATGTACCCGTAGTGAGTTCGATCTTGTATCGTATTTTACGCTAACTCATAGTTATTACACGGGCAAACAATTGAAAGCTTATGAAAGCTTAGAGGCTTTTAACCCTACAAGTCCACACTGGGGGCCATTGGACCCCAGCGCTTTTTCATTTGAGTGTCCCTTTCAGACAAAGATCAATATCGATGTTTCGACCCAATGTAAATTCGTTTTAGGTATCTAAGGACAGGTCACATAGGTTGGCGTCGTCAGTTAGTCCTCAGGTAGGAAGCAAGGTAGAAGCAAAACGTGAGTGGGGGCCATTGGACACCAGTGTGGACTCAGTGTAACTTTTTCGTACGATAAGTGAAATTTTCTTTTAAATTATTTTTGGTTTCTTTCTGTGCAAAATTATGTGTGAAAAGCAAATTTTTAAATGAAATATTACTTTAAAAATAGTATATTACATTTCTAGGTAAAAGTGGTCTATAAGGCTAAATTGCGGCTAAACTCGGGTCGGCTGCGCTTCTTGCCAACGTGCGATGTGTGACGATCACCGGTCGGGTCGCTGCACTGACTGTGCGCCTGCACACGAATAACATTTATAAATTGAAAACTAAAAAATAGCAATATAGACAATTCCTTTTTACTTTTTTGGACTTTTGAAACAATTCTTTTGTATATTTAGGACACATAAAATAAAAATAACGTTTTTGTACTTTTGAATTCTCTCATTTTTCATCCCTCCGAATAATTCAACTTTTTGAAAGGAATTGAAGTGGCATATTTTTTTTCTGATTCACCAACATTTCATCTTTAAAACCCTAGGAGAAATTGAAAAAAAAATTAAAACAAAAGAAATTAAAAATTAAACTCTATTTCCGTAATTTTACGCTTTTTTTCTTCGGACTCTTTTTGCGAAAAATTGATTATAAAGTATATAAATTTTTTTTATAGTACTTTTGTTCCTGAGATACTCGAAACATCCCCAGGATAAGATTATGACCATCACTGTTGACAAAAATAATTTTGTGAGGCGTAGGGCACATCTTGAACTTGATGGGGGCCACTGGACCCCAGTGTGGACTCGATGAGTGCTCAAATATGTGTGTACTTCTAGGGTTAAGTTTTACGAAGGTTAGTATTGTCACGTTCATTTTTTATTAAATTCATACATTCTTATATCACAGAATTTAGATTAAAGTATATTTTGTTTTGTAATGTGTCACTTAATTTTGTATTTATTCAATAATAACGCTTACTTGATAAATAGCATACAATTTTGAACATATTGACAGATGCTTTAAATTTGAGGTTAGGAAATGTTCATTGCAAAAAAAATCTCCTTGACTTTTTCTAATAAGTGTAGACAATATTTTCAAAATTAAAAAGATATGCACTGTTACAAGTTAAACATTCACAAAGAATAAATGAAAACAATTTAAGAGCGTAAATTTTGCCCGATCCAAATGAATCGATCTTAAAGTGCCCATTGTACTTGTGTAGATGCAACTAGATCCATTTGGATCTAAGACAATCTACGTTTTGAATTTTCTTCATTCATTCTTTGAGAATGTTTAACTTGCAGCATCAGTGCATATATTTTTAATTTTGCAAATATTTTCTTTATTAGAAAAAGTCAACCTCAAAAAAAAATCTGTCAATATGTTCAAAATTGTATACTACTCTCAAACTAAGTTGTATTATTAAATGAATAGAAAATTTAATGACACATTACTATACACAAAATGCATTTTGATATAAATGTGTTAATATAAGAACATTGGCAATACTAACCTCACCACGAACTAGAAAGTTGTCATCTACCTTCTTGCACTCTACTTTTTCAACAAATCCGGCTTGGTGAAACTTAAAAGCCTCTAAGATTTTATAAGCTTTTAATTGTTTGTAAGTGTAATGATTATGGGTTATCGTAAAATATGATAAAAGATCGATCTCACTCACTACGGGTACATCAGTACCGCTTGTGGGAAATTCCTCACTTTTCAGAGCGTAGGGATGTAAATTGTCAATTGCACTTAGTTTATCACAATAACGAACCTTCACTTCACAAGATAAAATCAAAAAGTATTCACTAGACATTTTTAATTTGCCGATAAACACAATTCTTTAACTAAGATAATGCACGCGACGCAATGTATACAATACAATGTTTCCCCTGAACCATTCGGACATTTTGAAATGACGTCACAAGTGGAAATACTCTAATAAGTAATGGCGGTTTTTTTAAATCTTGCGCACCATCTGCGCAAACGTCAAAAATAATCAGGGCGACTGGAGGTGGGGGCACCAGATAAGGGGAACTTCAAGATATTGAGGTTCATAGAATCGAGGTCCGACTGTACTGATAAATGTTTACAATTACAAAAAAAAATAGTAATAATAAAAAAAAACAATGTACCAAATGCATGGGATTCGGTCCATTTTTGCACTATTTTCTTAATATCTTCATAAAAACTAGTTTTTTCTGTATAAGTGTATTTGGAAATTTTGCCCATTGGTTTCTCCTCAGCACTCAACGAACTGAAGTTAGCTGGTGGTTGGAATGAAAATACCTAATTTCATATTAGGTTTTTCAACTTGAGTGAGAAAAATCCAAGATGTCTGCACGCTGAGGGTCAATGAATAATACCAATTGCGTTCAACAAAAAATGGAGTGATTTTTAAACGACAATTTTAACAAGATTTTAAAGCCTTTAAACAAAAAGAGACGAATTTTGAACAAAATACATGAATTTTTAACTAAAATTATCAATTTTCAACAAAAAATGGAATAGTTAAATTTTCAGTTGAAAAAGAAATTTTTAACAAAAAAACAACTAATTTTTAAGCAAACAGATGAATTTTTAAACAAAAAAGATAAATTTTCAAGAAAAAATGTAATATTTGATAATTCAACCAAAAAAAGATTTTCATTTTAAACTAAAACAGTTTTGAGTTCAACCAAAAAAGACAAATTTTCAACAAAGCGGGTTAATTTTCAATCAAAATTGTTGCAATTTCAATCACGTACAGTTGAATTATTAATATCAAAATAATTAAATTTCTACAGAGAAGATCAATTTACTACTAAAATAATGAATTTTTTAACAAGTTAGTTAAATTTTCAACCAAAAAGATAAATTTAGAACCAAAAAATTTGATTTTCAAAAAAGTTGCTCAACTTTCAAACATGTAGTTAAATTTTTAATACAAAAAAGATCAAATTTCTACGAAGAAGAATAATTTTTCATCAAAAAGAGGAATTTTCAACCAAGAAGATTAATTTTGCACCAAAAAATACTGAAAAAAGTACAATTATTTTCCACTAAAAAAGATAAATTTTCAACAAAAAATGAAAGTTAGATTTTTAGTTTAAAAAAATTAATTTTTGATAAAAAAAAACTAATTTCTAAGCAAAGAGACCAATTTTCAACTAAAAAAGATAAATTGTCAACAAAAAATCTAATATTTGATAATGCAACAAAACAAAAAGATTTTCATATCAAACTAAATCCGTAAAATGCAACCATACAGGACAAGTTATGAACAAAATAGTTGAATTTTCAATCGAAGAGATAAATTTTGAGCCAAAAATTTAATTTCTAATTCAAAACAGATACATTTCTATAAAAAAATTAATTTTTACAGAATAAAAAATTAATTTTTAACAAAAAAAAACTGATTTTAACAAAGTAGTGAAACTTTTAACAAAGTAGTTAAATTTTTAAACAAGGAAATAAATTCTTGACCAAAATAAATGAGTTTCCAGACAAAGAGAATAATTTTCTTAAAAAAAGGTCAATTTTCAAAAACAAGAAGATTAATTTTTGACCGAAAGGTCGAATTTTCAACTAAAAAATCAATATATAACAAAAAAATATATTTTTAACAAAGTATTGAAACTTTTAACGAAGTAGGTAAATTTTTAAGCAAAGGAATGAATTTTTAACCAAAATAAATGAATTTGCAAGCAAAGAGCTAGAATAATTTTCTGAAAAGAAAGGTCAATTTTCAAACATATAGTTGAATTTTCAACCAAAAAGATCAGTTTCCAAGAAAAGAAAATCGAATTTATAAAAAATTAGGTAAATTTTCAAGCGAAAAATGAATTTTCAACCAAAAAGATTAATTTTTAAGCATCAAAATTAATTTTCAACCAAAAGAGACGAATTTTCAATAAAATACCAGAATTTTCATCCAAATGGTTCATTTTTAAACTAAAAGAGGCGATTTTCAATCCAAAAAAGACCCGCTTTTAACCAAAAATAAAACAAAAACAAATTAAAGACAAAATTTTCAACCAACGAGAAGAAACTTCAAACGATAAAATTTTAATCAAAAACAGTTTTTAAGTCAACAAAAAGAAAGAAGACGATTTTATCTCCAAAAGAGTTAGTTTTTTTATTTGAAAATATGGTTAATTTTAGTTTTCACTATAAAAAAGAATAGAAAACTTTTGAAAACATGTACTTAAAACGTTCTTTCAGTAAACAATAATGTTACGTTTGTGAAATTCAGAACTATGCAAGAAAAATTGACCGTACTTAAAATATTAGATTTTTTCTTCACAAACTGAATAATTGACACTTTTACTCTATTTTACGAGTGAACTATAAACTTTTAATAATAATTTGCATAAATAAAACTATTTTTCATATATTAAATTTGAATTTTCGCAGAACTCGGACTCGAACAACTGGTAAACATGTTATGACGTCAGCTGGCAAGATGTCTGCACGCCGAGGGCCAAGCCAGATTCATCCAATAGTTGAAAATGCTAAAAATATAAAATAAAAATATAAAAAACTACTTTGGTAAAAATTAGTTTTTTTGTTGAAAATTAATTGAATGAAAATTCACTTTTTCATTTTTGATTGAAAATTGATCTTTTTTAGTTGAAAATTCAACCATTTTGTTGAAATCTCATGTATTTTAATGAAAATTTGTCTCTTTTCAAAATTAATCCTTTTTTGTTCAAAATTAATCTTTTTGGTTGAAAAATGATTTCTTCGGTTAAAAATTTGACTATTTATTTAATTCGTTTTTTTTTTGCTTGAAAATTAAACTTTTTTTGGTAGAAAATTATTCTTCTTGTTTGAAAATTCATCTATTTTGGTTAAATAAAATTCATTTCTATATGGTTGAAAATTGAACTATTTTGTTGAAATTTATTTTTAGCTAAAAATTAGTTTTTTAAACTGCAAACTCAAGTATACTAAAATTTGCAGTTAAAAAATGTATTTTTTTTTTTAATTGAAAATTCATCTTTTTGGTTAAAAATTAATTTTGTTTTGGTTGGTAATTCAATATTTTGTTGAACATTCATGTATTTTCATGAAAATTTTTCTCTTTTCGTTGAAAATTAATGTTTTTGGTTAAAAATTTGACTATTTATTTGATTCCTTTTTTTTTTTGCTTGAAAATTCATCTTTTTTTGGTAGCAAATTATTCTTCTTGTTTGAAAATTCATCTATTTTGGTTAAATAAAA
>CAKNYM010041314.1:0-15330 GCA_932195095.1 Andricus curvator
ACGAAGAAAAAGGGTTGCGAAAGTAGAAACATAGAAAATGGGGTGTTGAAAGGCGGTTTTGAAATATGGTCAGGAGTAGGTAGTGAATCAAATCGTAGTCAAGGGGTCGGTTTAATTATGAATGAAAAAGCAAGACAGCATCTCAAAGATCATGATTTTGTATCTCCCAGATTGTTGTGGGCTAGAATGAAGGTAGGAATCAGAAGGTTATTTATCATAGCGTGCTACGCCCCAGTTGACAGTGAGCCGCGAGAAGTCAAAGACGCTTTCTGGGACACTTTAAATGACACAATAAGTACTTGCGATCAAGGTGAAAGAATAATTCTGCTAGGAGATATGAACGGATGGGTCGGCGTTCAACGTCAGGATACAGATACAGAAAGGGTGCTAGGTAAATTTGGGGATGCAACAAAAAAAAACTATAACGGGGAAAAATTAGTTAGCTTATGCTTAGAAAAGGGCCTATTTATTACAAATACTTGGTTTAGACACAAAATGATCCATATGTACACCTGGCGTAAAGGAAATAGCCACAGTATAATTGACTTTGTTATTGCGGATGAAAGACTAAGAGAACTAGTGAAAGATACAAGAGTCATGAGGGGTTCCGAATGCAATACTGATCATTACCTCTTAGTCTCCAAAATAAATTTAGGGCGGGGATGGAGAAGAAAGAAAACAACAAAAACAAAACAAACGCGAATAAAGATTGAAAATTTACAAAAACCGGAAGTGCGAATAGACTTTCAAAATAGGTTAAACGAACATATAGATGAGACAATTTGGAAGGGATTAATAAACAGTAAAGATTTAGAGGGCATGTGGACTTTGCTACGGGATGTCATCGTTGAAACTGCGACCGAAGTATGTGGTACGGCAGTTGTTGGAAGAAAATCTGGTGATGCATGGTGGAATGATGAAATTGAGGCAGCCCAAAAAGAAAAGAGAGAAGCGCACGAAAGAACGTTGCAAAGTACAGGTCTTAGCGATGAGGAGAGAAATAGACTTAAAAATGATTACAGACACAAAAAGAGAAAAGTTAAACGACTAGTCAAAGAGAGTAAAGAGAAAATAAAAACAGAAGAAGAGAAGAAAATACAAAACAGCTTTGAAGGAATGATGAAACTATTATATAAACAGTTGAAGGAAAGTAAAAATACAGAGTTTGCGAGCATGAGAAACAGCAAAGGTGAAATGCTATATGATATAGACGGGATAGTAGACGCTTTAAAAGACTCTTTTAAAGAACTATTAGGAGGTAAAGATATAGGACAACAAAACTGCGACATAGAACATAATGCATTAGAAAACCCAATTGAAAAAGTATGTGTCACTGAGGTCAGAAACATAATAAAGAACTTGAAAAACGGTAAGGCTGCTGGTGTAGATAGTATCAGCGCTGAAATGCTTAAATACGGTGGCGAGTACATACCTCACAGGTTGTGCGAATTGATAAATTTATGTATCGAGACGGGAGAAGTCCCGGACGATTGGAGAAAAGCGATTATCGTACCAATATACAAAAGAAAGGGAGACAAAAGCAACTGCAGCAATTACAGAGGTATCAGTCTACTAAGTACCGTAAGTAAAATATACTCAAAAATACTTATTCGTAGGGTAATGGAAATTACAGAAGAAAAGATATGGGAAGTCCAAAGTGGATTTATGCCAGGAAGATCATGTACAGATCAGATATTTAGCCTAAGACAGATCACAGAAAAAAGCTTGAGAGTAGGAAAGAAAGTTTTCTGTGCATTTATTGACCTAGAAAAAGCATTTGACACGGTAAATAGAAGTAAACTTTGGGAAGTTCTTAAAGAGTACGGAGTAAATGGAGGGCTCCTGCAAGCAATAAAAACAATATATACAGGTAGTAAAGCGAGCGTAAGGGTAAACGGGAAACTGAGTGACTGGTTCGATATTATGCAAGGCGTGAAACAAGGATGCGTTATGTCCTCGTGGCTATTTATCATATTCATGGATAAGTGTCTAAGAACTGCACTCTTCGACGAAGAAGGTGTAGATCTCCAAACAGTCAAGGTACGTGGGTTAGCTTTCGCAGATGACAAGATTGTTATGGCAGAATCACTCGAGGATTTGCAAAGAATGTTGAATAAACTTAATACAAGCATGAAGGACATGGGACTCAAAATTAACGTAAATAAAACAAAAATCATGGTGTTTGAGGGAAAAAGTGAGAAAACAATATGCAACATTATCATAAATGATGAGAGATTAGAACAAGTTGACCAGTACGTGTATCTAGGTAGTCTATTCACTAGCGATGGAAAAATAGATGGGGAGTTAGATAGGCGCATAAATAAGGGTAGACAGGTTATCGGTAGAGTAGGATCCATCCTCACAAATAAAAACATATCAAAAAAAGCTAAAATGGCCATACATAATTCTATATTCGTACCGACTGTACTATACGGTAGCGAGACATGGACCTGTCAAGAAAAGGACAGGAGTAAAATTAACGCGATCGGCATGAAACCTCTGCGCATAATATGCGGGAAAACACTGATGGACAAAGTCCGAAACGAGACAATCCTCAAAGAATGTGGTGCAAAAGAGACAATAGTTGACACATGGGAAAGAAATCAGTTAAGATGGTTCGGACATCTTGAAAGAATGAAAGATGAACGACTGACCAAACAAGTGTATAAAGGTAAAGTAAATGGCAGAATGCCCAGAGGTAGACCGCCGAAAGAATGGTTAGAATCTGTAAATGAGACATTGATCCGTAGAGACATAAGAAGCCATAGAAACACAAGAGCTTGCATGAAAAAATGCATGGACGTGAAGGAAGCTAGAGTAGTATGCCAGGACAGAAAAGTGTGGCGACAAATAGTTTGTAAACAGAGTGACAGTAGAATGAATGGCGCCTGAAACAAAGACCTTGGATACTAATGGGCCCAAGTGGAGAACCATACATAACAATTTTGTGAGGCTCTTCACTTGGGGTGATCGCTAGAGAGATTGATCAGCAACCTGGGTCGGAGCAGTGTTGCGGAATAAACGTGTCATTTAAATAAATAACACGAGAATTCCAGATCAATCTGAAATATTTATACCTAACATCCATATACCTATCTACCTTATACCTATATACCTACATGCCTACATACCTTACAACCTTACACCTATATACCTATTCAACCTATACAATACTATTCTCCAACCGAGCAAATCACGTCTACCCCGAAAGGGAAATGGCTTAATGGTATAATAATAATAATAATAATAATAATAATAATCTGCAACCGTTTTCAAGTCATCGTGTTCACAAAAAAGTGTGACATCCACACACACACACACACACAGATCTGGACAATTGCTTAGAAATTGCAACTGATGTTTTTCAGTTCGCAATTCGTATATGTTTGATAGAAAACTAATCTGCTTGGTTTGAAATTTCCTCTTTGTTGGTTAGAAATGCAACATTGTAGTTGAAAATGAACTTACTTTTTGAACATGCATATTTTTGGCTTGAAAATGCAAGTATTGTACAAAAAGTACTTTTTTGGCTAGAAAATTCAACGTTTGTGATGAAATTTTGTTCCCTTCTTGAGTGAAAAATCTGTATTTGTTAAAAAGTCGTCTGGTTCTGTTGGAAATAAATTTGTTTATCTGGAAATGAAAGATTTGCATTCTTGGTTGAAAATTGGTCCTTCTTAGTTGCAATTTCAACAATTTAATGGAAAATGCTTGTATTATGTTGAAAATTCATATTTTCTGTAGGAAATACGTCTTATTCGTTTTGAAGTGCATCTCTTCTAGCAGAAATGTAATTTGTTTTGATTAAAATCTCACCGACGACATTTTTTTACTACGAATTTATGTTTAAAGGTATCTAACGTCCCGTTTTGCATAATACTCTGTACATAAGAAAAATGCGACCACTCGAATAGTAAATGTAGGTAACAGTGAACCTGCGTTTAATTTAATTCAGCATTGCGACGCCTGTGCACTGGCATACACTGTGATATATTAAGCACAGTACAGTCAGTACTTAGGAATCGTACTTGCCAACAAGTTCTTCACCTTCTACACGGAAAAAAGTAGATAGTTAGATTCACTTTTATGTATTGTTAACTTGAAGTTTACTTGTTCACATTGTAGAAGAAACAATTCAAATAATTTTTGATACTGAATGAGATAGTGATCTCAAAATATACAAAACCTAAAATCAGCATTACTACTTCAAATTGTAAAAAGAAAGATTACTAGAACAAGTAGCTTCAATAACTATTTGAAATAGTACATTTGAACATGTAAACTGTATGAATAACTAATTTGCATAGTAAGCAAAGAATTGTGAGTTTGACTTTTGCAAGTGAGTTCGATCTCCTCTTTCGCATTGCAATAAGCACTGCGCGAGATTGTTAGCCTTACTATTTGAAATTGTAAGTAAGTTCAGTGGCACAACTAGAAACGTGTGTAGGCCCCCTCCGCAACATTTTTCAGGCGGTCCGTTTGAAATTGAAAAAGAAGGACGACCTATAACTATAACATTTTACAAAATTAAATAAATGATCGGAAACTATTTTATAATGGTTTCTCTTTTATCATAATATCAGTTGAGATAATTATTATAAATGAACATAGTGAGTAACTCTACTTTATACATCAATACTGTTTTTTTTGTTTAGTACAAAATTTTCAGAATTTAAAAATATTCTGAAGAATTATATATAAAAAGAATACTTTTTTTTACATTATTTCTACTATGGAATTTTCTGCTTATGATATTTTTAATTTCTTATAACACTAAAATGATTAGGATCCTGCTTGATTAAGCCACCTAGGTTTAAATATTATATTATTTGGGAAAAATTATTTTTAGTAGAATAATACATTGTTTTCGACATATCATTTTTTGAAACAATAATTAAAAAATAATTTGTAATAAAATTTTAGTTCAAATTAATTTCTAATTTTAAAGTAGTAATAATTTTTTCAACCTTTTCACATTGATATTTGTAGAAATTACTACTATTTCATGAAAAAAAATATATATATGTTTTCTCATTTTTTTCAGATTTTCAACAACAATAAAATCTACCATACTACTATGATATCGCGATCTTTAATATTACAGGGATCACAGCGTAAAAGGAGCTCAAAAAAGGGGAAATAGGGTGGTTTTCGCACGAAAAAAGGGAAAATAGGGGAAAGATTAAACATTTATTTTCATATGTCGAAAAGAACAAACAACCTTTTCGTAAGAAATGTTACATTTTTAAATAATTTTAATGATTTTTCAATGATTTCTGCCATTAAAGATTTATTTTCAAAAATTGGATATACTTAGATCGTTGGAAATCCATCCAGAGTGAAATGAAAAATTCCGGGAAAAAATAAAATTAGTTAAATACACAATTTTGATATGTTTGACATCGTTCTCATAAATATTTCTTTCCAAGATTTGTCATTTCATTCTTACTATAATTAATACTTTCAATCTAAATTTAAAACAATTGAAATCAGTTAATATCTTCTGTTCTCTTTCTTAAATTTACAATTAAAATTTTTATTTATTTTCAAAAAAATATGCCTTATTCAAAATTTTTTGAAAATATACAAAAACATGTTTTTTGGATTGATTCGAACCTGAAATTGAGTCAGCTTGAACCAAAGAAACATGTTATTATTATTTATCCATGGGAAACATTTTTTCATGGTGTTTATAACGTTCGAAAATCGCAAAAAAAATATGAAATCCCAAAAATCCTAATTCACGACAAACATTTTTTTCCGAAAAAAAAAAATGTGTCTTTGGTTCAAGCTGAATAAATTTCAGTTTCGACATATTCAACTTTCTTTAAAATGTGTGCATATGTCTCAATCCAAAAAAAAACATGTTTTTTTGCACATTTTCAAAAAAATGGTAACTGAGCAAGAATTAATTTTCAATTGAAAAAACTGAATTTTCTCCCAAATTGTTGAATTTTGAAGCCCTAATGAAGAATTTTCTACAATGCAGTTGACTTTTCAACACGAAAATATGAATTAATAATTAAAAAGTTAATTTTCAACCAAACATTACAATTGTTAGTTAAAAAACCTACTTTTTAACAAACAAGAAAAAACTTTAACTAAAATGATGATTTTTTAACTAAGAAATGAATTTTCAACAAAGTTGTTCAAAATTCGACCAATTAGTGGAATGTCCCACCAAACTGTTGAATTTTCCAGAGAAAATTCAAATTTTCTACAAAACAGTTGAATCTATAATCCCAAAACACGAATTTTCAACAAGAGTTGAGTTTTCAACTAAAAAAGATTTTTTAGCCAATGAAGAAAAAAAATTGTATTAAAAATGTCGAATTTTAAAGCAAGAAGATTATTTTTCTACAAAAAAAGGACGAATTTTTAACTGCTACATTTTCATTTCAAGAAACTAATTTTCAAATGAAAAAACCAATTTTCTACCAAATTATTGAATTTTCGTGCCAAAAAAAGTACTTTCTACAATACACTCGAATTTTTAACGCAAAAATATAAGCTTTCAATATAAAAAATAATTTTTAATCAAAAATTGCAATTTTCAGTTTGAAAAAGTGAATTTTTAACAAAGTAGTTTGATTTTCAATCAAAAAGACAGCTTTTCAACAAAATGAATATATTTTCAACCAAATAGTTACATTTTTAACCAACTTTCTGCCAAAAAATATAATTTTTGAACGAAATTTGAACTTGCAACCAAATAGTTGAATTTCCGACTAAAAAAGATCAATTTTCAAACACAAATGGAATAGTTCAATTGTTAGTTAAAAAAAATTAATTTTCAACAAAAAAAAGTTCCAACAATAGTTCAATTTTCAAGTAAAGATTTAAAAAATTAAAAATTGCTCAAGTTAGAACATTTAAAATTGCAGTTGATGAGTTTGGAATATTCAATTTTTTAATTAGGTATTTAACTTTGTACATTTCAACTAAAATGTATTAATCTTCTAATACTTATTTAAAAAATAATATATATTTTGTAACTGTTCCAATTTTATATTGGATAATAACTACTGTCTGCAGTTTTCACATTTCCAACTTGCTTTAAAATGTTTCATCTTCAAATTTGTTTAAGAGTATTCATTTTTAATGGTCCGCACTTGGAACGTGTACCTTATTTATTCATAAATAATTGATTTAAGTGCTATAATTGCTTTAATTATTATACAATAATGGGTACAATTTCAAATATCGTATATTTAAAGAGAAAAGGGGGAAAGGGGGAAGGTTTTTGAGGATAGGGGGGGGGGTCAAGAAAAAGGGGAAACTAAGAAAAACAGGGGAAGACTGTGCACCCTGATATTAATTTCTCGATACCGAATATTTTTTGTTTATTTTAAACAGTGTTTATTCTAATTCAGCGTCCCCATATCTCATGAGAAAAATTGTATTTGTGCAAAAAATTTAAATTTAAATCACTATTCAACGTTTGTCTCATTTTAAAATAGTGACTTCGATTTTGCATTTGATATCTTATTACGATGTTTAAACTATTTTTTATTTATATATCAGTTATGTAAATGAATGTTGCGTTTTAAATAAAGTGAGATGATAATAAAATCAAAATTCCAAAACTTTCGTTCGAAAACATTTTTTCAAGCCTTAATTTTCAATAATACAAAATATGTACTTTTTAAAAATTGTACTTTAATTCATTTTATAATAATATACATATAAATTACTAATAATATATTTACTGTGTGAGTTAATACTTCTAAGCAAAATATTCTTCCCAAGCTCCTTACAAAATATTAGATATTATCATTTCTTAGCTGGCCACGTTTTTCTCAGAGAAACCGCTTGACCGAGAGTTTGTCAGAAAAATCTAAGCGGTTCCGTAGCTCACTTGTCTAATACGTGCGCTAGATTTAGGTTTTAGGACAGGTTTTAGGTAGTTAGGTAGGGTTCGATTCCCCAGCGGGGGCGATTTTTCAAAGCGTTTGAGCGTGCGATCATATGTGTAAGCCTCTGTGCATGCAATTGTGTAAGAATAATCGTAAATTAAGTGCAGTAATCATATATAAAATAATTTTTTCCTTTTCAAATCGATCGAAATTTTACATCATTTTTGTTGTCGAAAGTTTCGAGCTAATCTACTTATAAATCGTGTATAGAATGCGTGCAGTGCATATATACATATACATACATGCGTCACAATGCGAAATCGGCAAAGTTACTCTTCACAGAAGTAAGGCATACTACACGAAATAGTAACTCTTATTCTCCTGAGTGTGGACGGTTACCAAGTGGTGCAGTGCATCCTACTATTTGAAATTGTTCATCCTACTCTTTTAAGAAGTCAGTTCAAATAACCTGAATGCGAAATAGTAATTTTAATAAAATTCACCGACGAAAAGCTGCGGTTCAATTTAAAATAGTTAGAGCTGCTCGTTCACAGAGTTTTTTTAACGATCCACTTTTTCCGTGTACCTGGTGCGGAAACGACACAGTATGTATGATGGATTAAGGAGAAGCATTTTGTTAATAATTCGTGGCAAAATGTTGAGGTATACCACAAGCATGCCTGTAATTGTTAGCGCAAGCAATGTAAGTAAGTACGAACTTTATGTTTTTTTATAGGACGCAATAAAACTGTAAGGATGTACATATATGTTTGGAGCAAGGTATGAAATAGCATAGAAAAATAAGAAATACTTACCGTGATAAAAGTTACAGGAAAAAATTATTGTGGCATGTAGCCACAGATATATGAATATATTTCAATCATTCAACTCACTTTTATTGAAAATTGGACAAGTGGAAAATTTTCGACGAAACTTCATTTTTCTAGCATTATTCTAATAGAATATCATTAAGAATAAGAATAATTTGTGTAGGCATTTATGTTTGCTATTTTTGAAGACAAATGTTGAGTTTCAACTCGACTCAGCTCATATCGACGATTCTGTGTGAAATTTACAAAAGCGTCCTTGTTTCTTATTGAAAATACGCGTTAAACTTCATGTGGCTGGCGCCACCTCTAAATATCATTGTTTCCAAAACAAACAAAAAATGGATTTATTTTTGTGTGGATCTGAACAAATTTCCGGGCTATTTGCATGAAAATTCGCTTAAAAAATATTTGGACCACCCTAATGTAACATGTATACGCTGTCGAAATAAATCGATTAATAAATAAAATTTTCTTAATTAATTCATTGAAATAGCACATTGTTGAGACTGTAATACACTGTTAGAAAAATCTCTACTAAATTTAGTATAATGTAATGGAAGCAAAAATGCACAACATGAAATTAAATTTAGTATACCAGCGTACAGTAAATTTAGTATATTTATACTGAATTTAGTACACGCGTATACTAAATTTCATATAAGTGTATACTAAATTCAGTATGAATATATTAAATTTACTGTACGCTGGTATACTAAATTTAATTTCATGTTATGCATACTTACTTCCATTACATGTATACTAAATTTAGTAGAGATTTTTCTAACAGTGTACTTAGTGATCACATAATGCAAGTAGCATAAGAATCTTAGGAAATGAAAAATTGCAAATAAAAGTTCTTGAAAGTATATTGAATAAAAATTATAAGAACAATTTGTTGCATTTTTAACCTTTTCCATTGCATATCAAAGAGCAGGTACTAAGAACATGAAAAATCGGACATTCGTGATATTTCCGAAAATAAAATTTTTCACCAAAAATAGATAAGAAAGTTAAATAACTGGCATAAGTACAGCCGAAAGTTGAAGGCAAAGTGCCGTTATTTAACTGTCGTATCTATATATTTTAGGATTTTCGAAAAAATATGATTTTCAGACATATATCAAGAACGTCAATTTTTTTTACTTGTTTGACTCTCTGATTCGAAGGAAAAACAAGAGGAAAATGTTCGTACATTGTATTTACAGAAAATCCCATTAAAATAGTTTTCAAAATACATATAAAGAAGCTATCGCCATATGGACGTAGGAACTGGAAGGGCCCCACCCAGGTGGAAAAGTTATATATTTTATATCACGGAGTAATAATAAGGAGACCAATCTCCGTACATTCGTTTTGATTGCGGTTACTGTACATTTATTGTCGAGCTTAGATGTTTCTAATCAACACATTATGGCCATTTGGTCATGTGCACTGTGATCTGCTATCTCCTTTTCTGCCGCGAGAAGTGTGCGAGTGAGCGCCAGTCCATGACAACCACTCTGTGATATGCTGTGATGACAACAACGACAGCAAACTCAGGTTATATCAATGTTTTTCAACTTATGGCAAAATTAGTTGAACAATTATTCATGTAGACAAAATTCGAGTAAGTTGAGGAGATATTTTGAAGTTTCGAAAAGATTAACAAATAATTGAAAACTAAAAGATTTCAAAAAATATAAACCAAAGTCACTTTGGTGTACATTTTCCAAGATTTGGAACAAAAAATTTAGGAGCTTTTTAAGCATTTTCCAAAGTTTCACAAGAACGAAAAAAATTATGAAGATTCCTAGAAAAATTGAAAATTATTTTTTATTTTGAAAAATTAATTTTAAGAGAATATTTATAAAGATATCGAAAGATTTTCCGAATTGTAAAAAAAATAATCTGAAAGATTTGAAGGCAATTTTGTTTATTTTGCAGGATTAATTAAAAGTTTCAGAAACGATCTGAATCGTTTTAGAAAATATTAATATTTAGAAGTTTTGAAAAAATTTAAAAGATAATTTCAAATTTAAGAAGATTCAAAAAAATTTAATATAAAATGTCAATTTTTTATTATTTTGAAATAGAATTTTGAAGCTTTTTAAGGATTTTCAAAAATTGCATGATAATAACAAATTTTATTTTAGATTACTACGAGAATTTAAAGTGATTTTTCATTTAACAAAATTTTTAAGAGAATATTTGAAAACATTTCAAACAAATTTTAGTGTATAAATAACAATTTAACAATTATTAATTTATAAAAACTTAAAATTAAAATAATTTAACTTCTAATTTTAGAAGTGTTCACTTAGATATTCATAATATTTACTGGAACATAACCTCAGTTTTCACTTGTCATTAATCACGGCGCTCACTCTCACACTTCTCGCGGGAGAAAAGGAGATAGCAGATCACAGTGCGCATGACCAAATGGCCATAATGTGCTGATTAGAAACATCTGTACTCGAGGCGCTTTGTACAGCATGATCGGTCTTCTTATTATTACTCCGTGTTTTATATGCAGTGGACAAAGCACTGATATTTTTCATTTGTTTTATACAGACAAATTTATAAAGCAAATGAAACATATCACTGTCTTGTCCACTATATATAATCTATAGGGTGTTTTTTTAAACTTGTGACATCGAAGTATCTAAAAAAAATACGCATCCTATGAAAAAAATATCCGTAATAAAAACTTTTATTTTCGAGGGGGGAAAAAATTGACCCCACCCCAACCCCCCAGGAGGCAGAAGTGGGCGTAACTTTGTAATTTCAAATGGGAACCCCAATTTTTTATCACAGATTCAGATTCTCCTTTATGAAATACGTAAGTTTTATTCGAAATTTTTTTTTCGATTCGCGAAAGAAAAAGTAAATAAAAAGTTTTTATTACGGATATTTTTTTCATAGGATGCGTATTTTTTTTAGATATTTCGATGTCTCAAGTAAAAAAAAAACACCCTGTATATAATTTTTTTCACCTGGGCAGCGTGACTGGTGCACGGGGTAACCCGTAATCGGTTGAAAGGCGGGGGGGGGGAGCGATAGAGAATGATAACACAATCAAAGCAAAGTGGCGGCTCAGTCCAGTGTTCACAGATTGTGGGAGCTGGCGGCCCCCACCACGACTCCCGTGTGGGAGCAACATACGTAAACGCCGCGTATCGGTGTGTCCCCACTCCGTGACTTGATTCCACGTTCCGCGGCAACGAAAATTTGTCGGTTCGGATGATTTCACTGTCTCCTTCGTGCTCTTTCGTTTGATTTCGGTGGCGGCTTCGGGTCAGCCACGAAGAAGGGTTCGGCGTTGAAGCCGAGGATTGCCGAGGATGCACGATTCTTAACTTGTAATTTCTCATTCTCGGCGTCTGGGCTATTTTCAAGATTTTTCAGCTTTTTCAGATTTGGACTATTTGGAGAATTGGAGGATTTGGAGGTTAGAGTCGACTTTTGTTGACAAACAAATTTTGACGAATTTCAAATGAAATGCTTCAATTTTAAGTTCAAAAATTAATTTTCAACAAAAAAAAAACATTTTTTAAAATAGTTAAATTTTCGTCGAAAGAAATCAATTTGCTACTAAAAAATCATTTTAACCAAAAAGGAAATAGTTCAATTTTCAGTTGAAAAAATATTTTTGAATCAAAAAAGGAGATTTGAACAAAATAATTCCATTTTAAACCAAAAATAATGAATTTCCAACAGAAAAAAAACTGAATTTTCAAACAAGAAGATTAATTTTCTACTAAAAAGTCGAATTTTCAACATAAAATTAATTTTTAACCAAAAAAGATTTCAATATTAAGTGAAAAACAGTTCAATTCAAACAAAAAAGACGAATTTTAAATGAAAGACATAATTTTTAAGTTCAAAAATTAATTAAAAAAAAAAAAAAAAAACAGGTTTTCAATCAAATCGTTCAATTTTCAACGAAAGAAATGAATTTGAAACTAAACAAAAAAAAATTGGTGAAAAAACATGAAATAGTTCAATTTTCAGTTGAAAAAATATTTTTTAAACGAAAAAGGAGATATGAACAAAATACTTAAATTTTAAACCAAAAATAATGAATTTTAACAGCAAAAATGAATTTTCAAACAAGAAGATTAATTTTCTACCAAAAAGTCGATTTTTCTACTAAAAAAATAATTTTTAACAAAGTAATTAAATTTATAACAAAGTATTAAATATTTAAGAAAGCAGTTTAATTTTTAACCAAAGAAATAAGTTTTTAACCAAAATAAATGAATTTTTAAAGCAAGAAAAATAATTTTCTAAAAAAGAAGTCAATTTTCAAGAGTCCGTTTTTGGTTACAAATTCACCTCTTTTAGTTGAAAAATGAAAATTGATCTTTTTAGTTGAAAATTAAACTATGTGTTTGGAAATTGACTATTTTTTTAGAAAATTTTTCTTATTTTTGTTAATTCATTTACTTTGGTTAAAAATTCATTTATTTGGTTAAAAATTTAACTACTTTGTTAACAATATTTTTTTTTGTTACAAATTAATTTTTTAGTTGAAAATTCCACTTTTTAGTAGAAAATTAATTAATCTTCTTGCTTGAAAATCCATTATTTTTTTAGAAAATTCATTATTTTTGGTTTAAAATGTAAGTATTTTGTTCAAACCTCCTTTTTTGCTATTTTATCATGAAAACTTTTTTTTTTGTTGAAAATTAATTTTTGAACCTAAAAATCAAGTCTTTCATTTAAAATTCGTCTTTTTTGATTGAATTTAACTGTTTTCCTGTTAATATTGAAATCTTTTTTGGTTGGAATATCAAATATTCAATTTTTCTTTGAAAATTTGTCTTTTATTTGTTTTGTTTTTATTTTTGGTTAAAAATTGATCTTTTTTATTTGTTCAAATTACATGATTTATTGAAAATTCGTCCTTTTTAGCGGAATTCAACGGCTTTTAATTAAAAATATTTTTTGAGTTAAAATAAACTATTTTGATGAAAATCAGTTTTTTTCGTTAAAAATTGATTAACTGGAAATTTAATTTGTCATTTTTTTGTTAAAAATTCGCCTTTTTTAGTTCAAATTAATTTTTTAGTTGAAAATTTGACTTATTAGTAGAAAATTAATCTTTTTGTTTGAAAATTCAGTTTTTTGTTATTGGAAATCCATTATTTTTGGTTTCAAATTGAAGTATTTTGTTCAAACCTCTTTTTTTTGCTTCAAAAATATTTTTCAACTGAAAATTGAACTATTTCCTTTTTGGTTAAATTTTCTTTTTAGTAGCAAATTCATTTCTTTCGATGAAAATTTAACTATTTGATTTTTTGGTTGGAAATAAACTTTTGAACTTAAAAATTAAGTATTTCACTTAAAATTCGTCTTTTTTGTTTGAATTCAACTGTTTTTGAGTTAATATTCAAATATTTTTTGGTTGGAATATCAACTATTACATTTTACTTTATTTGTTAAAGATTCATCTCTTTGGTTTAAAATAAATTATTTTGGTGCAAATCTTTTTTTTTTGTTAAAAAAAAAACATTTTTCGGTTGAAAATTTATTTAATTTATAAAAATTCGTTCTTCTTTTTTTTTAAATTGATCTTTTTAGTTGAAAATTCAACTAGATGTTTGAAACTAACTTTTTTTTTAGAAAATTATTCCTCTTGTTTGTAAATTAATTTATTTTGGTAAAAATTCATTTCTTTGGTTAAAAATTTAACTAAAAAAATTTTTTTTTTGTTAGAAATTAATTTTTTAGTTGAAAATTCGACTTTTTGGTAGATAATTAATCTTGTTTGAAAATTCATCTTTTTGGTTAAAGATTCATTATTTTAGTTGAAAATTAATTTTTTTAGCAGAAAACTTAACTGTTCCATTTTTGGTTGAAAATGTTTTCTAGTTGGAAATGTACTTTTTTTGTTGCAAATTTAACTATATTGTTGAAAATTCCATTTTTTTATCTGAAAATTGCATTATTCCATTTTTGGTTGAAAATGTAAGTATTGTGTTCAAACAGAAATGTGCTAGTAACTTTTTCTTAGGCAGTGCTGAATTTTACAAACATAAGATTATTTATTGTCTATTGAAAAAAATTTAAAGTACGTGTTTTGATAACATTCTCTATTTTTTTTACTAAATAGTAGAATTTTCAACTAATAAAGATAAATTTTGAACAAAAACTGAAATAGTTGAATTTTCAACCAAAAAGATGAGTTTTCAGACATGAAGGATCAAATTATTGAATTTCCAACAATATATACTATTTTCAACAAAAAAGTTTATTTTCAACTAAAAAAGAAAACATTTTCAACCTAAAGTGGAATAGTTAAATTTTCTGTTAAAAAAATTAATTTTCAACTAAAAGAGCGAATTTCTTGATAAAATAGTAGCATCTTCAGCCATAGAGATGAATTTTCAACTAAAGTAACGAATCTTCAACCGAAAAAATTACTTTTTAACAAAGTAGTATAACTGTGAACCAAAAAAGATGAATTTTCAACGAAACATTGAATAGTTGATATTCCAACCAAGAAAGATTTTAATAATAAATAAAAAAACTGTTGAATTTAAACGAAAAAGACGAACTTTAAATCAAATACTTAATTCTTAAGTTTAAAAATTAAAAAAAAAATCAATAAAATAGTTCAATTTTAACTGAAAGAAATGAATTTTCAACTAAAAAAAAATGTG
>CAKNYM010041319.1:0-15765 GCA_932195095.1 Andricus curvator
AATTAATATAATTTTAAAAGATATTTATGAATTTTAGAACTTTGGAGAGATTAAAAATATTTTAAAACTAGAAAAGATTTTCGAAACTTCATAAAATATTCTTGAGTTTCTTCTAAACTAGTAAAAGTTCTAAATATCTTTTAAATTAACTCCATTTTTTTCCTAATATTCATTAAAATCCTGTGAAATAATAAAATAAAAAATGTCTTAAAACTTTTCTAGATTTTTCTTCGACAGGTTTGAAAGTTTTAACTGTAATAATATGCAAATTATATTTTCGTAATTTTCGGCTCACACCTACTGAGCCATTCATTCTACTCATCGAGTTTTCTTACAATAATAAAAATAGACCATAAAAGGAGCAAATTCCCAACATTGATTAGGTACAACCAGGTATACGGACTATAGGCAAAAATATAGGAGGTTCATACTATATATATTCTAGAACAATACCTTGCTGGTTTTCCCCGCCTTTAAGTGAGGGGTTTGAACTTTAAAAGGCCTTAAATAAATATGGATGGCCATGGCGTGCCTTAAATATCTGGGTCATATATCTCTTAAACTTAACAAAATATTGCAGAACTGTTTGCAGTTTAATATTTAGGAATTTGAAGTCGTGTATGTTACATTCAAATATTTAGTACTTATTCAACTGTTTTCTTCTATTTTATTTGAATAATTGTATAATTTAATGCAGTATTTTATTTTATTTAAGTTATATTTTTTTAACTATGTGATTCAAATTTTAAGATAAGAGAGCCACCATTCATTTAAATTGTACAATTAAAACAAATATTGTAACAAGCTATGAATAAAAAGTTTGTCACATTTTTAAATGTTCAAGCATTTTTTTAAATCAATCTTTTGTCTAGCAAACAATGCAAACAAGTATTATTAAAAATTTTTTCAAATGTACGTGTGATACCTTAAATTTTGTTTTGAAGTACTATAAATCAGTAAAAATATATATGTATATCAGCTGCAGATTGTATTCATTAATACAATCTGTAACTGATATACATATATTATCTTTACAGATTTTTAGTATTTTAAAACAAAATTCAAGGTATTATAATTAATAAGATAAACTACCGGTCAAAAGATTAAGTTCACCTCTTTTTTAATGATTGATTAAGTTCAGTAAATTTTAATTATGTCAGAGCTAAAATGTTTTCTTTCTAAAGAGTTGAATGCTCTCAAAATTCTTTATAAAATAAGCCCAGGATGCAGTCAATTTGTCTATTTTTTCAAGTAGATATTGCAAAAATAGTCTAAATTTCTAATGTTGACTTAAATTTGAGGTAATATCCGAAATCATCAATATTTTGTAATGTTATTGGGTTCATTTTAAAGCTATTTTCCACAGTATCGCAACAGCTCAATAATCACAAGAACTCAAACTTTTAACAAAAGAGTTTAAAGAATTTCAATATTCTTCGTGATAAGAAAAATACTTTTACAAATGTGTGAATCATATAACCGTGAAGTTTATAAAAAATTGTCCCTCAAAATATATATTTATTTCATTTTTGCTCATAACCTGTTGCGATACTGTGGAAAAGTGGCTTTAAAATGAGCCTAAGAACATTACAAACTGTTGATTATTTCGGATATTACATAAAGTTTAAGAAAACATTAGAGATTTACACTATTTTTGCAATATCTACTTAAAAAATGGACAAATTGGCTTTATTCTGAGTTCATTTCATACGGAATTTTGAGAGCATTCAACATTTTAAAGAGAAAAATTTTAGCGCTGTCATAACTAAATTAGGAGAACTTAATCAGTCATCAAAATCGAGGTGAACTAACTCCTAGCCGGTAGTGTGTTATAATTATAAGTAATAATTTATGATATGAATACCTATGTAACAATATCATATTTTGAATTTTTTGTTTTAAATATAGTTTTTATTGTATAACCTCTGGTATAACTGCTTACTAATAAGTGTGAATCATAAGAATAATGATAAAATAAACATTTAATATTCGAGTGGTAAATAAATATGCAGTTAGCAATTTATGTTCGTGGTAACTCCTGTAATTGTAACTCCGGTGGTAACGGATTTTTAAAATTCTCTAACTTCATCAATTACCGACGCGCAACGTCTAAGAAATGCCGAAATCTGCAAAGTAACTCTCGGGATTAGCTCTACCGGCCAAGGGGGCGCTTTTAGCAGCCCCATTTTGACGGAGTCTCTTATTCCATTACATGAGCAATCTCCCACCTCATCTCTGATAATATCAGAGATGAGGTGGGAGATTGCTCATGCCGTGTATTTGATTTCGACTGACTTACCGCAGCGCGCCCTGTTTCCCTTAACCTCCCGGGAACTAAAATTAAAGGTCCAAAAGCGCGCCCTGTTCCCCTAATTGTTTGAGTTGCGGAACTAAAATGAAAGGTGGCTTACCTGCCAGCCGCCTGTCACTCACTTGGTTAAACAGGGTATAATTTGATAGAGTCGATAGAGAAGATCGGAGTTGGTAACTCTGATATGATAAAAACCAGAGGTAAAGAACGTGTTGAAAAATTTTAAAATTAAATTTATTTATTATAATTAGAAAAAAAAAGAAAATCTGCCCGGTGTGAAATATTTTTCGCTTAGTAACATCTAGAATTAAATGAATGATATTCCTAAATAATAAAATATAATTAAAACTTGTATTCTTTTTGTCTCGTGTATACATTTTTTAACTTTTCTGATAAATTTTCTCTATGAAGAAATTATAATACATCAATAAAAATTAACATAAATCAACTTTCATATCAATTTTTTTTATCGTAAAACAGAATGACGGCTGTTTAATATTTATTTTTCTTATAAGGCCTATTAACGAACTGTCTATTATTGCGGAATTTTCTATAAGAGCAGTCGTAGCACTATACATAATTAATCTTACGGAAAATTCCGAAATACTAGACAGTGTCTGTTAAGTAACTGAGTGGATAAAAATCTATATTTTCGTTGAATAATTAAATTACTTATTAGAAATACCTACCCTCACCGAGACAAAATTTTCTTTCATTTGCAGAAATTCCTTGGTTATCTTTTTACTTTTTTATTTGAATTAAAGAAATAGTTTTCTTGTTGTAACGAGAATATTGTTTCTTAATGTAAAACAATATTTTGCTTCATGCAACCAAAAATTGATCTATATTAAAGGAAAAAGTTGTTCGTGTCAATTATAATATTATTTGGTTTGACAAAATAATAAAATTAAATATACGAAGCTTTTATTAAGAATAAAGATGTTATTTTAAAAATAAAAACTTTATTTTTGCTACAAATAAGGATAGTTTAAAATACGTATATTTTCAGCCACGTTTTCCTAAAACTGGATGCAGTTTTCAAATAAGAAGCTAAAACCCTAAATTTCCAAACAACATTTTGGCATACGGCCATTTTTCATTCTTTTTTACCATCCCTGCAAATAAAAAAGGCCAATTGTATTCAAATGGAAATGTTGAAATGAGCATTTGCAATTAAATGCCATTGGTAGAACTATCATTGAATATACCTCAATGGATTTGAATTGACGCAATGTATTTAAATCGTAAAGATGAAATTGGTGGCACTTCATCATTACGGAATGATCATTCTCCTAATTTTCAATTTAGTAGAAATCACACCTTTTTGATTTATAATACTATTAAATGCAGATAATTTCAAAATATATTTTTTTATTTCAACAATTAGTGATTTTTTCCATTATTTTCCAATTTAAATATTTTACTTTATTCATTAAATATTGAATTAGTTGCAGTAAGTACTTTCAGTCAAAAAAATTCGATAAATATTATTTGTATTATATTGTTAATTTATGTCCAAAGTCACTTTTTATTCCCATTAAACAATCAATATTTACTGAACTTTAGTTCAAAGGTACAAATTATATAATATATAACAACTTGTATTCCTTATTATCAATTAACCACTTCAATCTCTTCAATAATACTATTTATTAAAGTATTATTTTATTATTCAATAAATTAAAATTCTATTGCAAAACTCCAATTAAAAATAATTCCGGTCTATAACTGTATGTGCGATTCAATGCAATTAGATGCATAATATCTTTGTCTCTGGACCCTCTGTAACCGAGCTAAGAAGACAGCGTCACCACGTAGCTATTTCTCAAACCACACCGTCCCCCTTTTCTCGAAACGAAATTGTGAAAGTCGCTACTTTGGGCTACTTCAAGCCGAAAGTGCGCGATTTTGGGCTATTGAAGCGTGCGCGATTTTCGTGCGACTCGGGCGCACCCAACCTGCGACTCGCTTAAGCAGGGATCTGGCAACACTGGGCGGGACCATAGTAGGGATGGGCGATTCTCTCGAAAAGATCGATTCATGAATCGATCCAGGATCGAATTTATTAAGATCGATTCAGCAAAAAAATCGAATCAGAAGAATCGATCTTTTAAGATCGATGTAAAAATGTCCTAAATAGTTTATATTCACCGACAAATCATTACATTTATTCAATTTCAAATAAAATGATTAAAGATCGACGATTAGACACTGTTTATTCCTTTTCTCATAAAAAACTTTGTAAACCAGGAAAAATGCATAAGTGTTTGTTCATTCATATTGGAAATAATTTATTATTGAAAAGTAATTATGATGCATATTTTAAATTGCAGTGAGAACAATATTTATGGGTAAAATAGAAATGGGGAAAAATGTTTCGTTCATTTGAACGTTCGGGACTTCAGGTACATGAAAGACATGGGCTATGATAAAACAACATGTGATGTGTAAATTTTTCGTAGTTTTATTATCGTAATATAAGTAAAAATTTTCGAATTCTTCTGTCAAAGATAATATCTTTGCTTCTGACTACTAAAATATACTCAAATATACTAGTCTGTCATGGTCAAACAAACTATGGTCTCGCCACGGGAAGTAAAAATAAGTCAACCAATCAGACGGCTCCCTACACATGCAACTTTGATGCCAGAAAAAGTTTCGGACCTCTCTTTCTAACAATAAAGGATAGAAAAAGAGATCTATTCCATTTCGAAACTTTGGTAATAAACATTTTGAGCGCAGGTTGCGCTTGCGCTTAGATTGAGATGCAGTCTGGGGCGCAAAAGAAAAAATTCTAGGAGCAATAAAGATAAAAAATATACCCCGTGGTCACGAAACTATAGGACGGACAGATAAATAAAAAGAAAAGATTCGCTTCTTCGATTCTGGGGGTAAAGAATCGATCCAATAAAAAATCGACTCGCAAAGAATCGATTCCAAAGATCGATCTTTTGAGTGAAAAAAATCGATCCAGAATCGCCCATCCCTAGACCATAGTTTGTTGCATCATGCTACTGACTGAACTAAGGTTCATGCATGAATTCAAAAACAGGCTCCTGCTCAGGCTGCTGCACACATGATCTAAGAATACACGGTCGAGCCACGCCGATAGAGCAGGCCTGTCCAAGTAGGGGTAAACTGCTCATTTGCCAGATGGGAATTTAACACAACCACCGACCTCTACTCATTCAACTTCACGAGAGCGACCACCCCCAAGCCTCTGGACCTGAGAAGAGGGAAGTGGTGGTGGAACTCGAACATGTGGCGGATGAGCAGTTTTCCCCTACTTGGACAGGCCTGCCGTAGAGGGAAGATAGGTCGTAGAGGGAAGATAGGTATAGAGGCGACAATGCCCACCAAGCTTAGAAGATGGGCGCGGGGAATGAGACGTCAGGAGTAGGGTTAGTTCGGGAACCAGCGATGCGAGGCGCTAGTATCCCGAAACAGTAAACGGATAGGAGGGAAGAAGGGACGGAACCAGTGCTCCACCGATAGAAAGTATGCTTAATGAGTGTGAGTGGCATGAGCCAAGAATGTGTGTGGTGTATGTGAGCCAGAAGACAGGATAAGCGTGAGAAGTGAAAGAAATTATTACTTGCCAGGTTTTCACCGTAACCAAGAACTGCTGCTAAATCTCGTCGATTTCGAATATTTGCCAAATATGCATTTCATTAAAAATGAATTTTCAAATGTATATAATAGTGTATTAATTATCTCAGCTAGAAGAAATAAATGAAAATAATCATTCAGAATTTCCCTATGGTAGCATTTTATACTTATTTAATTCTGAGTCAGTATAGTAATCCGCCTCTTTTCTAGATCATTTGATTTTTTAGATTGGAAAAATAGAGGATTGAAAAATGTAGATATACAATTTAGAAAGCAGGACGTATATTAATTAAAAGAAGCAAACTAAAACTTCTAGGTTCTAAAAAATTATCGGAATTGCAAGTCTTTCTCCATTGCAGAAACGTAGATAAAGTTTCTTGGTGACTATGAGCTGTCAAATTGTAATTTGTTAAATATACTTTAACAAAAATAAGTTTCTTGTACTTTTACAGTGCTATTTTTCAATCCAATTTTACTTTGGATTTATTTCACCATCTTCGATTTCGCAAATTCAATGAATTGTGCAAATTAAATTGTACTCTGCCAAGTTTTTGAATTTTTCACATGAAAATTCAGTCAGTTACAAGATTTTTTTAGTAGGCCTGAAATTCACTGAAAATCAACATTCTTGTTAACACTGTAAAAATACTATTATTTCAGAGCTATTTCCAGGCCTTGAAATACGACTAAAAATCCTGTCTCGAGTCATACTAAAATGAAACCGCTTGTGGGATTCCAGAGTCGTTTTTCTACATTGAAAATAATAACAGCTTGAAGTTATCATATTTGAAAAGAGGACATGAAAAATATGATACGGAAAAAAAGATCTCTGGTTTTTACAGAGAATGTTTGATAATATTTTGAACAGTTTCTAATAATAACTATGAGTATTCATTCTGAAGATTTTGTGATAATATATCACTAATAGCCCAGAGGGCACAAAACCATGATCATCTCTAGAACGTCCTTGGGACATCCCTAGGACGTCCAATCAAAGTCTCTAATACGTCCAATGTCGTAAAGATGTCTTAAAGACATAGGACGTTCTCGGGACATCTTTTGTACTGACATTAGACGTCTTAAGAGCATCCCCAGGATGTCCAAAAGACATGTTCCAAAAGACGTCTTAAGGATGTCCCGAAGACTTCTTTAGGACATCCTTAATTTTTTTGTCCACTGGGAGCATAATACTTTCATAGACATAGTAAAAAGCGTTTGTTTATTTATAACTTAGCAGCATATGAATATTAGGTGTGCTTAAACAAAAGCAAGTCCGAATTTCAAAGTGCATTTTCGATTTTTTTGTTTCTTGTGGGTTAAAAATGAACCAAGTGGAAGGAGAAATAAATTGGTTTGTTTTTACAGAAAGATATAGTATTTATTAATATATGCAAAAAAAATTTAGTTATAAATAATGTTGAAATTGCATAACTATATGAGATATAAATGCTTTCTGGGGAAAGAAATAACAAAAATATGTAGAACTTTAATTTTCAACCGCTGGACTATCAGGATCTATTTGGACGTTTTTACCTGCGTTTATTGACGCTCCTAAAAGAGAAAAAAGAGGCAAAAGACAGCAGGAAAATGCAGAAGATGCCGAAAATAAACAACGTTTAAAAAAATTCCGTCATATGTAAAAGTTTGAATATAGTCCAGGCATCTTGTACGAAAAAATTTATTTTCATCTGGAACGGTTTGTTACTTATGTTATTAATGCCGTTGCCATTTTCCGTAGGATATTTGCCAAACGAGCTATTTAAAAAAACTTTTTCTCGTTAAAAGTAGCAAAAAATGTGTTTTTTTTTAAGAGTTCTAACTCTTGACCTATGAAGGCTGGAAGATAGTTTTTTTTACATTTACACATAATTTTCTACATAAAATTTTTTTCTCTGTCATCATTAACATAGATTTACTCACAAACGAAATATTTTCAAAAAACTAAACACGAGCAATTTGCTCTGAAGAATACGTGAAAAGTGGTCAAGTTTGGGAGGCCATAACTTATGACACATTGAGGTTCGGTCATTGTTCTTTTTAGAATTACTCGAAATTGCGTACACTTTAATTAGAATGGAGAATATTTTTTCGTAAAATTGACAGGTTCTAAAGTACAAATATTAACTTCAGAATTGGGGTTTTTAGCCTCCTTTTTGAAAAAATCGGGGTTCTTTGGAGACATACAACTCTGCGCCTATTATTGAAACAAGTTTCTTCTTTTTTTTAACTTTTTCAGAATTTTCTAAAGTTTACGAAAGCAGTCTACGAAAACACTGTTTTTGGAAAATTGTTCAAAAATATTTTCGGGAAGCGTCGTAGTCATGTTTGGAAAAGTTGAAATTCCCATCCCATTGAAATTCTCAGTGAAACGCTATAGAAAACGAACGCAGTGAAAAATTACAAGATGCCTGGACTAATATGACGAGAGTTTTTTAGACGGAAAGTTATTGTTTTTAGTGGTAATGTTGATCCACTGCAATTTGCCTTTCTATATGTAGGGTGCTTAAAACCTTCCTTGCCACTCTGCAATAGTAAATTTTGGATTACAAAATAAACGGTAGGGTTGTTAATGAATTTTCCATACATATAAATCTCTGTAACAATTTCAGAACTTGGCAGGTATGAAAATGGAATGTGCGTTATTTTCAATACTTTTCACGTATAAATTATATGGAAACAATCAAATATTTATAAAGCAGATCTTTATGTCTTGTAGTCTTAAGAAATAAGAATATTCTCTCCATTTTCAGTACTGAACTTTTTTTAAATGAAAAATTTGGACGAAGCAACCATTTTTTATATAACAATTGAAACATTTGTTACCGTATTGGTAAAAGTATAGGAAATATGATTGTTTATTGTTTTGGTAAAAATATCTATTTTTATACTCAGGAGCCGTGTATAAATTACGTGAAGAAATTAATTACGTCAAAAAAATTATTTATCGGAAAATTCCCGTAATGAGGCATAATACTCTGTCTGATTTTTCCCCTTACATTAACAATGTTAGAATTGCAAGAGCCCATACTGCTGGAGAATATTCTTCTTTCTACGGGTAGATTAATAAATATCAATTTCGTAGAATAAATACGTCCAAATTATACAAATAATATTAAAAGTTGAAACCCTCAAGTATATTGTATATCATATTTTACTGGAAATTTAATATTTTACTTTTAATATTTTTAAATGTTGAGTTAGAATCGCAATTTTGATTTTTTTAAGTGTTTGAATGAAACAATTTCTGCACTTGAACTCTCGAATTTAAACTCGCCGGACGCTCGAAAACGCTAAAAGCGTTGCCCCGGGTCTCAAGGAATGGGAATTTTCAAATTCACAAAATTAATTTTCTAGATGTAGGCTTCTATATTTTAACACGGCATATTTAGAATTCTTATGTCTTAAAATTAGTTTTAAGAATAAAAATTTAAAACTGAAAAGAAATTTTTTTTCCTAATATTCAATCAGTAATTAAAGCATAAATCATCACAACTCGTACAAATTTTATTGAAACTGTTTGAAAGTAAGTACACATACAAAGTATACTCAGCGAATGCCTACAAAATAATAAAATGTTGAAAATGACCTTTTGTTTAATAATATCCAATTGAAAATTAAGGCCGATCTGTAGCCACATTTTTCAACTTTCGGAGACAAAAAGTATCGAGGCCACTTCAGATTTAAAACAACTTCCAGCGAGAAAGTTGTTCTATATAGTTCAAAGAAAATGTCTGGATTATTTTAGATAAATTCATTCAAAATTGACTGAAATATATACTTTGTAAAATAGTACGAGAGTCGGGTGAGTTATTGGATCCGAGAGCTATGATAACGATAAAATGTTTTCTTATTTATAAGTTTCTTTTTGAAGTTGTACCTACATTATTCAGATTTTTTTCACGAGTGCAGGAAGATAAGTATGAGAGTAGAGAATGTATAAGTACAAAATCAAATAATGTAAAAAATGCCCATACATTTAATTATTGTATGCGAAGGACATTATTTGTACATTTTTATTATTTTATTGATTAATAAGTTCACGTGTTTATTATGGTTACAATTTAAAAGCAAATAATATTCAATAAATTCTCACATATTGTAATAATAATGACTATTGTAATTAATCATTCTAAGAAAAGAATTACTCGTCTAAGCGAATAAAAAATTTCTTATGGGGTCATTAAAAAAAAACTCTTTTGTTTTTCAATTTTAACTTGAAATATTAAAATAGAAAGTTTCAAATGAAAAACGCATCGGTGGATATTTCCATTCACGAAAATATTGGAAGAAAGTGAATAGCCAGAATATAGTTCGGAAAGACCAGTCCAGGTATAAGGGTTCTAAATTTTTTGCAGTTCGACTCATGTACACGGCACACTCTCTTCACCTACCCCACTTACACCCGTTAAGCATAAAGCACTGGTTCGTGGCACTAGCGCCACGCGTTGCTGGTTCCCAAACTAAACCTAACTGAGCCTTCCCCTGCCGTATCGCTCCCCTTAGCGTGCTTCAAGCTGCCCGCTGCATTGTCGCCTCTATACCTATCTTCTCTCTACGGATAGGTATAGAGGCGACAATGCCCACTATGCTTAGTTGGTGGGCGCCTGGAATGAGACGTCGGGAGTAGGTTTAGTTCGGGAACCAGCGATACGCGGCGCTAGTATCGCGAACCAGCCACGCAACCAGTGCTTCACCGATAGAAAGTATGCTTAAGGTGTGTGAGTGGCATGAGCCAAGAATGTGTGTGGTGTATGTGAGTCAGAAGACAGGATAAGCGTGACAAGTGAAATAAATTGTTACTTGCCAGTTTTTCACCGTAACCAAGAACTACTGCTAATAATCTCGTCGATTTTGAATATTTGCCAAATATGCATTTCATTAAAAATGAATTTTCAAATGTATAGTATAGTGTATTAATTATTTCAGGTAGAAGAAATAAATGAAAATAATCATTTAAAATTTCCCTCTGGTAGCATTTTATACTTATTTAATTCTGAGTCAGTAATCCGCCTCTTTTCTAGATAATTTCATTTTTTCAATTGGAAAAATAGAGTATTGAAAAATGTAGATATACAATTTTGAAAGTAGGACATACATTAATTGAAAATAAGCAAATTAAAACTTCTTGGTTCTAAAAAATTATCGGAATTGCAAGTCTCTCTCCACTACAGAAACGTAGATAAAGTTTCTTGGTGACTAGGAACTTTCAAATTGAAATTTTTTAAATATACTTTCACCAAGTTTTCGCCAAGTTTTTGAAATTTTCGCATGAAAATTTAGTCATTTACAAGATTTTTTAGTAGGTATGAAATTCACTGAAAATCAACATTCTTGTTAACACTGTAAAAATACTATTATTTCAGAGCTAATTCCAGGCATTGAAATAATACGACTAAAAAACCTGTCTCCAGGCATACTAAAATGAAACCACTTGTGGGATACTAGAGTCGTTTTTCTACATTGAAAATAATAACAGCATCAAGTTATCATATTTCAAAAAAGGGCTCGAAAAATATGATACCGAAAAAAAGATCTCTCGTTTTTACAGAGAATGTTTGATAATATTTTGAACAGTTTCCAATAATAGCTATGAGTATTTATTCTGAAGATTTTGTGATAACATATCACTAATAGCATAATACTTTGATGGACGTAGCAAAAAGCGTTTGTTTATTTATAAATTAACAGCATATGAATATTAGGGGTGCTATCACAAAAGCATGTCCCAATCTCAACGTGTATTTTCGATTCTTTGTTCCTTGTGAGTTAAAAATGAACCACGTGGAAGGAGAAATAAATTGGTCTATTTTTACAGGAAAATTAATTTTTCTCGAAAAAGGCAGATCATAACGCAAAATTGTTTACAGAATATAAAAGACGCGACTCCTTAAAATGATATAATTATGCATTCTTAAGGAGATATGCGAAGGAAATTGTTATAAAGTAGTGTGAATTATCTATCCCGCTTATTGAGACGTCTTTAAGTATGCATAATTTATAAAGAGACTGATGATCCAAAAATACTCTTTTTAATAAGCCGCATCTTTCACATTCTGCATAATTTGCCAGTATGATCAGCTGTTTTCAAAAAGATGAATTTTTATGTAAAAACATACAAGTTTACTATAAGCGACCTTGTGCGAATGCGTGATTATAAAAAAAAATGAAAAACAATTTTAAACTCATGCATGAAGTCAGTGATTCATTCAATTAACAAATTCAATAATACATAATTCTTTAATCCATTAATTAATTAGTTAATTGATTAACTATTTAATTTTCCAATTTCTAAATTTTAACGTATTTGACTATTTCAAAAAATTATTTACAGAACTTTAAGATACAATCAATGCATTTAATTACTTCTTTATTTATTCTTTTTTTACAATAATGTATTACATTTGATGTGTAATTACTTTCAACTAATCAATTACTCACTTATTTTTAATGCAAAAAAATGATCACAGATTTCAAATCAATTACAATTACGTTCTTGCCACAAAAGTAATCGAAAAGAACTCAACAGGGGTTATGACAAGATTTTGATATTAACAATTAATAATAAAAATGTTGTTGGTTGATACAAAAAGTACTAAAAAGCCGCAAAAGTACTAAAAAAAGCCACAAAAGTACTAAAAAATGGCCAAAAAGTAATCATAAGTGGTGATAACAAGATTTTTTTATAAACAATTTTTTATTCATTAATGGACAAAGACGTATTAGACATGAGAAATGAATTATATATACACTTCTTTGGGACAAAAATTTCGAAATATGACCGTGGTTCTACTTTACGGTACGTTCAGGTACCTCTATGCAGGAAGAGTGCACTTTCTAAGGTCATATCTCGTGACCAATTAAGGCCAGGACACTTTTTTTTTTAATTACGCTAAATTGACTCTATTTTCATTTATCCTGCAGGAAATTTGTCATGGGATTCACAGGAAATGAGTTATTTTCCAAAAACACAACTTCTCCGTTTTCAGTCAAAAATGCAACAAAAAATGGAATTTTTGAAACCTTGCAATTCCCCAAATTAATAGGATGATAATAATAATAATTAGATAGGATATTGTTCTTTCTTTGTAATCACAGCAAATTGAGTATACTTTCACTCACCTATGGAATACTTTTCCGTACAGTAATTAGGTGCAAAGGTACACAGAGTTCTTTAAGACTTAGTGATTTTTCGCTGAAAATCCAAAAAAGTGGCGTTTTTTCAATATATTATAACTCAAAACCTGTGGAAGATAGCGGATTATTTTTTCAACGTAATTTTCTGATAATTTCGTCCTCTTCCTTTTTCATTTTCGACATTTTACTCTGAAATCCAATGGAAGTTAGTCGTCAACGCAAAAGTAACTTTCGGAACTGTTAAAAAAAAAAATTTTTAAACGGTTTGGCAATGGATCTATTCTAGCACGTTTGATATGCCAAAAGGGCCCCCTTAACGAAACTGTCTTATTAAAAACATTGGATGTGATCTTACGCCCCATTTCAGTTTCAGTGATTCTGTCTAAGATAAAAAAATCATGTTGCTGAAATGTCAAATTTACCCGCTGATATTGTCAAAGATAAAAACAAAAATAATGTATAATGTATGTGTAAGACTTTGTTTTGTAAGATTCCTAAGAAAATAGAAAATGATTTTTTACTTTAATAAATTAATTTTAACAGAATATTTACAAAGATTTGAGAAGATTTCCGAGATTGTGAGAAATGAATCTGGAAGATTTTAGGAAAATTTTTTTATTGTGCAGGAATCGAAACAAAATTTTTGGAAAAAATATAGGATTAATTCTAATTGTGTTAAAAAATGTTTACAAGTTCAGACAAAATTTCAATAATAATAATTTAAAATTTCTCATGTCCTAAAATTAGTTTTAAGAATAAAAGTTAAAAACTGAAAAGAAACTTTTTTTTCTAATATTCAATAAGTGATCAAAACATAAATCATCACAACTCGTACAAATTTTATTGAAACTGTTTGAAACTGAGTACACATACAAAGTATACTCAGCGAATGCCTGCAAAATAATAGAAAGTTGAAAATGACCTTTTGTTTAACAATATACAATTGAAAATGAAGGCCGATCGGTAACCACATTTTTCTACTTTCGGAGACAAAAAGTATCGAGGCAACTTCAGATTTAAAACAACTTCCAGCGAGAAAGTTGTTCTATATAGTTCAAAGAAAATGTCTGGAATATTTTAGATAAATTCATTAAAAATTGACTGAAATGTGTACTTTGTAAAATAGTACAAGAGTCGGGTGAGTTATTGGATCCGAGAGCTCAACTGTATCTGCGAAAAATGATAAAATGTTTTTAATTTATAAGTTTTTTTTTGACGATTTCAGATTTTTCACGAGTGCAGAAAGATAAGTATGAGAGTAGAAAATGTATAAGTACAAAATCAAATAATGTGAAAAATGTCCGCACATTTTATTATAATTCTAAGAAAATAATTATTGTATGCGAAGGACATGATCTGTACATTTTCATTTGTGTATTTATTAATAAGTTTACGTGTTTGCTATTGGGTGTCTGATGGGCGAATCAAAAAATGTCTAATGGGGCCCTTCAAATAAAAATTCTTTTGTTTTTCAATTTTAACTTAAAATATTAAAATACAAAGTTTCAAATGAAAAACGTATCGGTGGATATTTCCATTCACGAAAATATTGAAAGAAAGTATGCCAGAATAGAGTTTTGAAAGACCAGTCCAGCAGTGGGACTCCGATGCTGTTTCACAGTTGAAAGTCGAACGGATCTCTCTTTCTATCTTCACACGTTAGAAAAAGAGGCCCGTTCGATTTTGGACACGGTATCGGAGTCCCACTGCAGGTATAAGGGTTGTAAATTTTTTGCAGTTCGACTCGTGTACACGGCACACTCTCTTCACCTAACCCACTCACACAGATTAAGCATAAAGCACTGGTTCGTGGCACTAGCGCCACGCGTTGCTGGTTCCCAAACTAAACCTAACTAAGTCTTCCCCTGCCGTCCCGCTCCCCTTCGCGTGCTTCAAGCTGCCCGCTGCATTGTCGCCTCTATATGGTACCTATCTTCCCTCTACAGCCACGCGCAACTAAAAAAAAGTTAACCAATGGGAAGCAATTCTACCACAGCCAGCCATATTGGATAAGAGAGCGCATGATCTAAGAATACACGGTCTAGCCACGCGCAGCCCTATCCGACCGCGTGCAAAAGCGCTGGCTAAGGTTTGATGCCAGCCGTGAACTAATCCGCTGGCGGCGCTGCTGCGCTTCTTGCTGGCAGATACATTAGGCTATATGACAAATTCAAATAAAAAATGAAGTATTAATGGAAAAAATATGTTTCAGTGATTTATAGGGTGCGTAAAAGAAACTAATTATTGTAAAGAAGGCTTTTGTGCATTAATAGGGCCGGACATAGAGGTAATAGATGCGTTGTCCCGAAATGCAATTCGGGCTACGAATCCTCTTTGGAGAAACCTCACCTTTTTTCTGCTCCCAAAGATAAAAATTTGCTCGAAAAATGGCAAACGGCAATTCAGCGAAAATTTTTACATTAAAAAGTGGACTAAACGCCCACAGGTGATTGTTACATTAGAAAATTATATCTAAGATATGTGTCACATTCGTTTGTCACATTATCTGGAGCATGGCTCAATGGTATATAATATAATATTTTTCGAAAACATATTCTCAAAACGCCTAAAATATATATATGTATATATATATATATATTTTTTTTTTTAATTAACGCTAATCCAAAAGAGTATGAAAATATGAAAGTGAGAGCTCAAGTTCATTAATATCATTATTATTATTAATTATATTATTATCACATCAATATTAA
>CAKNYM010041320.1:0-27213 GCA_932195095.1 Andricus curvator
TGTATAAGGTAGGACTGACTCACATAACCTTACTGATGAGTCCAGTGTGTCAGTCCGGGACGAAACATAGAAAATCTAACTTTAATTTATTCGCAAATAGATATTTTTTTAAAAATTAATTCTAGAACACAAAACAAAACATTATCGACCCTAATGCCAATAAAAAAAAAAAAAATCTTCTTTACAATTTATCTTTTATATTCAAAAATGCATCTGTTTTAGTAGAAATGTCATCTTTCTTTGATAAAAATGCAACGGTTTGTTTGAAAATTAATCTTGTTTGCTTGAGGATTCAACTATTTTATTTTTAAATTTTGGTTAAACGTCTTTGTTGAGAAATCACATTTTTGTTGAAGATTTATTATTTTTAGTTGAAAATTCATCTCTTTCGTTGAAAGTTGAACTATTTTGCTGAAAATTGATCCTTTTTAACTGAAAATTCAGCTGCGTGGGTACAAGCTAAACTACTTTATTAAAATTTTGTTTTGTTTGAAAGAAGGTTTATCTCTTTGGTTGAAAATTGACCTACTTTTGTTGAAAATTAATTTTTTTGCTGAAAATTCATATTTTCTGATTGAAAATTTAATTTTTACATAGAAAACTCGTCTTTTGGCTTGAAGGTACAACAGTTTAGGTAAACATTTTTCTTCATGACTGAAAAATCTTTATTTGTTAAAAATTTGTCTTTATGATTTTAAAATTCATTTTTTAAAAGAAATTTCAGATTTTTTGGTTGAAAAATCAACTATTGCACTTTTTTGTTGAAAATTCATGCTTTTACGTTGAAAATTCAATGATTTTGTGGATAACTCAATTATTTTGTTAAAAAATCCAGTATGTTGTTGAAAATTTAAATGTTTTGTTTAAAATGCAAGCATTTTGTTAAAAAAAATTTATATGGTAGAAAATCGATTTTTTTGTTTAAAATAAATAAATGAATTTTAAAATTTTAAATTTGTATCTGAAATATTTTTTTATGCCGTTTATAAAAGACCTTGAGTCAAAAATATTACTAGAATAAAATGACCTACTTTTGTTGAAAATTAATTGTTTTGCTGAAAATTCATATTTTCTGATTGAAAATTCAATTTTTCATAGAAAACTCGTCTTTTGGCTTGAAGGTTCAACAGTTTAGGTGAATATTTTTCTTCATGATTGAAAAATCTTTATTTGTTTAAAATTCGTCTTTGTCTATTTAAGAGAAGATAGTTATAAATAACAATAAATTATTCAAACAACTATGTTTGTTAACTTGCAATATTTATTACTTTACTATGTAAAAAGTGGGTCAAAAATTAAAAATTTCAGAAGAAACCACAACTATTTAGCATTAATAAAGCAGAAGATATAAAGAAGAAGTTAAGGCAAATTTAAATTTCAAGCAGAAGTAAAAAACAATGATAATTTGTTTAAATAATTCTTTTTGCTAAATTGAATTATCTAATAACTCCCTCCAAATGAAAAGTAGACAAATGATTAAAAAATTGAAAAAAAACGCAAATTTTCGGCATTATTCAAATTGAGTATTATTCTACAAAATGGTTTAAACCATTAATTTTGTAAGTTTTAATTAATTATTCACCTCACTCTGATTGAAAATTGGACAAAAAGTGGATTTGTTTTTAAAATTGTATTTCCTAGCATTATTCTAAGAGAATATTATTAGCAAAAATAATAAATTGTATAAACAATTATGTTTCTTATCATTAATTATAACTTCTATAACTCTATTTTAAGAGCTTTTTGCATTAGAAGCAATTTGCATTCAAAAAACAGCAAAGAAATAATAATTAGCGTCAAAAACTCGCCAAACCCATGTTTTCACTTATGGGGTTTCTTTGGGACCCTATAAAACATACTTATGTGGGTGATATTCGAAAAGTAATATTTTATTGATATTTTGTGACTGATTCTGAAGAGAAATGTTAAGTTTCAACTGGATGCAGCTAATATAGGTCCGTCCACTCAGCGCCGCCACCAAGGAAAAATGAAAAATGGAATACGCCATATTTTTTTGCTTTTTTTTTGCAAATTTTATGCACAAAGAAAATTTTTTTTGCTCTTCAAACTTCCGAAATAAGGGTGGCGGCGCTAGCACGACATGCCCTCAACGCCGCCACCTATGAAAACTGACTAAAAATTATTATAATGAAATAAACGATTAGGGTACATTTTTTTGCTTTTTTTTGCTCTAAGAAAACATATAATACGTGTTCCAAAAAACTACTCCTAAGTGACGTAAAACTACCCCTTCCACGTAAATTTATGTAGCACAACTCACATATACTTATAAAACGCATCAAAAACAATAATATTCATAAAACACAGCTGGCGGGAATTTTTTGCACTTTTTTGGCTCTCCAATGACATATAATACGTGTCCCAAAAAACTACCCCTAAGTCATACATACCCACCCTCGTGACCAAAAATGTTCTGAAAGTGTAAAGACAACCTTGAACAACGTAAAGATTATTCAGAACTCTAAGTTATTTATTATTCCAAACTTTAAAATTCACCCCTTTTATAATTTCAACTAAAAACTACCCCCCTACGTAAATTTATGTAGCGCAACTCACATATACTTATAAAACGCATCAAAAAAATAATATTCATAAAACACAGTTGGCGGAAATTTTTTGCTCTTTTTTGTCTCTCCGATGACATATAATACGTGTCCCAAAAAACTACCCCTAAGTTATACATACCCACCCCTCGTGAGCAAAAATGTTCTGAAAGTGTAAAGACAACCTTGAACAACGTAAAGATGATTCAGAACTCTGAATGAATTATTTAAGACTTAAAAATTTACCCCTTTTAAAATTTCCAACCAAAAACTATCCTTCCACGTAAATTTATGTAGCGGAACTCACATATACTTATAAAACGCATCAAAAAGAATAATTTTCATAAAACCCTGTTAGGGGAGACTTCTTTTTTTTTTGCTCTGCGATGGGCAATATAAAATGTCATAAAAAACTACCCCTGAGTGAAACGTATCAACATCTCGTAACTGAAAATTTCCTGAAAATATGAAAACATGTTCAAACAATATAAAGATGGTTTAGAACTTTGAGTTGACTAATTCCTTGTTGGAGATTCATGTGTTCTGTAACTTACCCCGTAAGTATTAATTAACGTTTGCGTCGAATTTAATTAAGTTAAAAAATAACTGTACAATCTACTGAAGTTTCAGTGCCCTAGACAATACTTTTCTTCACCAGTGTGTACATCATTACAGGTAAGAATTTTTTATATACTATATTTAGCTGCAAATATTTATTCAAATGTTGAAACTATCGTTAATTATTATATTGAAGTTGAAGCAGAATTCAAACTTCGAGAGTTTCAGATTATTGAAGTACTTGAATAATAGATTCCCGATATTTTTCTCCACGAAATTAAAGTGTCGGAATTTATAAATTAAAAGTTTTTAATTTCTGAAAAGATATTTTCCCTTTGCTCCGGTGGGTATCGAACCTCACGTCTTCCGATTGCCGGTCGGGTGCTTTAAGTACTAAGCTACTAGAGACATCGAAGGCACATACTTTTTTTATATATACGCTTTTCATAGCAAGTAGTTATGTTTTGAATACAATTTAAATTAGAAGGAATCTGTATTATCACCGAAAAAATGAAAAGCGTGTATCTGAAGAAAGTATCTGCCTTCGATCTGACTAGTAGCTTAGTGGTTAAAGCACCCGAGCTGCAATCGGGAGACGTAAGGTTCGATTCCCCCGGAGCGAAGGAGAAGGATCTTTTTTCAAAAATTAAAAATTTTTAATTTATAAATTCAAAACTCCATATAGTCTGAAAAGACGTTAAGAATTTCTCTTATTTAAGGAGTTACCTTAGATCGATATGGCTGATTTCCATTTTCACAGTAAATGAATGATATCTACACATGATCGATCGATTCCTTATAAAGTATCGGATTTTGTTGCTAGTCAAATTTCAAGTTACAGATCATTTTTCTATGCGATTAATAGATTCCCAATTTTTTGCTCCTTGAAATTGAAGTACTAGATTTTTTTCCTCTTCGAATTCAAAGTTCAAAAATTATTCGGCTACACGAATAATAGATTCCATTTTTTTGCTATTCGAAAATGAAGTATCGGATTTTTTTGCTACTCGAATTTGCAATTCTAGATCATTCTGCTACCCGAATGATACATTCCCGATTTTTTTGCTACTCGAAAATAAAATATCGGATATTTTGCTCCTGGAATTCCAAGTTCTACATTATTTTGCTACTTCCATAATAGATTCATCTTTACGTTGCTTAACATTGTTTTGACACTTTTAGAACACTGTTGATCACGAGGTGTAGATATGTATAACTTAGGGGTAGTTTTTTGGGACATGTATTATATGTCATCGAAGAGCCAAAAAAGAGCAAAAAATTCCCGCCAACTGTGTTTTATGAATATTATTGTTTTTGATGCGTTTTCTAAGTATATTTGAGTTGCGCTACATAAATTTACGTAGAGGGGTAGTTTTTATGTGAAATTATGAAAGGGGTGAATTTTAAAGTTTTGAATAATAAATTATTTAGAGTTCTGAATCATCTTTACCTTGTTCAAGGTTGTTTTTACACTTTCAGAACATTTTTGGTCACGAGTGGTTGATGTGTATGACTTAGGGGTAGTTTTTTGGAACACGTATTATATGTTTTCTTAGAGCAAAAAAAAAGAAAAAAAATCTACCCTAATCTTTTATTTCATTATAATAATTTTTAGTCAGTTTTCATAGGTGGCGGCGCTGAGGGGATGTCGTGCTAGCGCCGCCACCCTTATTTCGGAAGTTTGAAGAGCAAAAAATTTTTTTTTGAGCATAAAATTTGCAAAAAAAAAAAAGCTAAAAAATGTGACGTATTCCATTTTTCATTTTTCCTTGGTGGCGGCGCTGAGTGGACGGACCTCCCGCATGTCCCTATTTTCTCGCTTTGCCTCGCATTACCAAAATCGGCCTCCGCGGCTAACACCTAATACTTATCTACTGTTTACAATATATACAAATTACTTATATTTACTTCCTTCTCTATGTACAATCTTTCCTTCTCCATTCCTCTTCCTCCTTCCTTCTCTTCTTCTACATCTTACCCAAGACTCCCTTCACCTATGCTACTTCTCCTTTGTCCCCTCTTTCATGCATCAATACCTGCATGCTTATCCCACTCCTTTCCACCTCTACGCACTCCTCCAACTAGTGCTGCACTCTTGCCTCCCCCTTCCCACATAGTTCACACATCCTCTTTTCCCTAGCTAGCCAGAACCTATTAAAACCCTCCATGCACCCACATCTCATCCTCACTATAAGCTCCTGACATCCTTTCTCTCCTTTCTCACACAAATATTGCGCTCTCGCCCTGGGGATAATCCACACATAGTTCTCATTAAACCTTGTCTCTCTTATTCTCTCTTCCCGTGCTGTCTTCTCTCTCTCTCCATGCCGTTTTTCTTAACCAACTCGTATACCTTCCTTCCTTCCTCATGCATCCTTTTCACTTCATCCATCTGCAGTCCATTCGTTCCAAAATATCTTTCTCTTTCAACCTCCATCTTCCCACCCCCTCGCCTGTTCTCCTTCTTCCACCAACACACCCTAACCAGCTTACTTCCCCCCTCTTCCACAAATTTCTCCTCATATTTACACGCCCGACTCCCGGCTAGAATCCCTACACTCGTTCTCCTCGTCTCCCTCCTGACAATATAATTAGGCGTGTCCCTTGGCAGCCCCAGTGTCCACTTTATTATACATACCTCTCCTGTGTCCTATTTACCTCTCCGCTTTCCTTCCACCCCCGCACGTCTACTCCATACGATAGCACACGTATCAATAGTGAGTCAAACAATTTCATTCTCCTTCCAAGATCATCTGCGAATGACTTCTTTCCCAACCTTCACACCTGCCTCATCACCACGTTTGCCCTCCTCACTCTCTCTTTTATGTGACCATCCACTCCGCCATTCCTCCGAGACAAGAAGCCCAGGTACACAAACTCTTTCACCGCCTTTCCCTTCCACTTCCACTCCCCTCCCTTATCCCTTCCCCCTCCTTGTCTGAACACCATAACCTTGGACTTTTCCGCATTCAGTTCAAACCTGTTCTTATCCAGGTATCTTCTTAACCTCTTCATCATTTCCTTTAAGGCCTCCTCGCTTTTTGCCAACAACACTATGCCATCTGCATACGCTAGTGATCAAATTCTAACCCCTCCTATCCTGACTCCTCCTACCACTCCGTCTTCCAGCTTACTTTCCATATCCGCAATTAAAATCGCAAAGAGCGTTGGGCTAAGCGGACACCCTTGTCTTAACCCCCTGTCCATCCAGAATCCCTCCAAAATCCCCTGCCCTCCTCTTACCTGATCTTTGGTCTCTTCATATATCTCCCTTACCCTCTCGATCAGGCCTCTCTCCACTCCCCTATCCTCCATCGCCTCCCACAACCTCCCCCTATCCACCGACGGAAACGCGCCTTTTAGATCCACAAAAAACTCGTACACTCTCGACCCCTTCTTCGCTAATTCTCTATCCACCACGTGCTGCAGAACGTAGATATTGTCGATAGTACTCCTATCTGCAACGTTTTGACGGGCATCGACACTTGTAAGTTACTTCTTCTTTGGAATTTGCTACCCAAAGAAAATTTCCAAAATTTTGAAGTTTCCCTAACAGTAGGTACAAACAAATTAGAAATTTGTATTACCTTTTGTTTACAATGTTTATAATGGTGTTATTGTATGCATTCCAGAAAACTGATGGCACCGAAAGTATGGCACCGAAATAAAAAATACTATGTGTAAAAACAGAGTTCATTAGCTAAGGTAAAGAAGAAGATAAAGAAATAAGGCAACAGATAATTGTATTAAAATGCAAAATAATGGTTTCTCAATAAAATTTGTATATAATCCACAAAAAATCTAACTTTAATTAATTGTGTCCTAAAATGTCAATCTCTTTATCTTATATTTTTATCTATTTATCTTATCTTGATCTTTCAATACTAGATTTTCAAGATTTGATACTTGATTATTATGTTTTAACAGTGGGCTCTCAATTTTCAATCTACTCGATTCTTAGGTATCAATACTAGGTTCATAGGTATCAACACAGGGTTTTTAAGTTGAAATACTCGGTTCTTAGGTTTCAATACGCAACTCACATAAGTTTCAATACACGGTTCTTAAGATTGAAACCTCGGTTCTTAAATTTCAATACAAGCCCTGGTGCAAAAATTCTTACAAAAAGGTACAGAAAACTAAAACTGTTTTCACAAGAATCTACAAATAGATACAATAAATTACAACCAAAATTACAGGAAAGTACAACTTTTTCCTATTATTGAGACGAATTTTGTAGTTTTTTGTATATTTTTGTATTTCATTGTAGTTCAATTTTCTACAAGAACTTACAACTATAAAAATCTACAGAAATTTACAAGTTTTGCAACCAAACAGTTGTTCTTTTTCGATCCAAGATGACAGATATTTAGAATATTGCAATGAGATAATTTTAAATTAGAATGTGTACAAGATCACAAGATCACAAGATTACAAAAAAGCTTCTATGTTTAAACTTTCAATAGAACGGTAGAATATTAAAAGACAATAATGAATAATCGTCATTAAAAAAAAAAAAAAACACTTTACGTTTGAAGTTTTTTTTCTCAAATATATAGCAATCGATTGGATAACATATAATTTAAAATTATTTCATTGCAATGTTCTCGCGCGGTTATTGCAATTAAAAGATACGAACTCAAAATGTAGCACTTTAAATTTAAAAAAAATTTAAATTAAAGCATACAAAATGTTAATTCAAACGCTCAATAATTATCGCGTATAAAATGAAAGCTTTTAAAACTTTTCAGATGCAAATTTCTTCATTAAAATCCGTTAAATTACAAAATTTTAACTTCTATATATTGTACAGTTAAAATATCTTAAAAAAAAGAAATCGACACTATGACTTTCAATCCTATGAATTGAAGAATGAATCAAGAAATTGATAAATTTTCCAAATTATATCATTTCAAGCAATTTTAAGATAGAAACATTAATTTATACATTAAAATTTGTTCACAAATCTTTCAAAATATTCTTTTAAAAATGTGTTAAAAAAATTATTTAAAAATTTGCTAGGAGTCTAATAATAATTTTATTATTTTGGAACTCGAATTTTTCCTACAATTTTTTGAAAATCATGCAAAAGTAGTAATAAAGTTATTTTGAAATCAATTTTTCAACAAAAAAATGATTGTTAGTTTTTCTAGGAATTTTGATACAAATTTCTAATACTTTAAAACCTTTCAGAATGCATAAAAAGCTTATACATTTTGTGTTCGTCATCTTAAAAAATCTACATTGTGTTTTAAATGTTTTGAAATCTTTTCACGTTTTAAACTATTTTGGAATCTTTTCAAAAATTTGAAATATATTTTAAACTTACTCGATTATTTTCAAAATTAATAATTGTTTAATTTCATTTATAATTCATAATTTTCTTTTAAATCTTTTTAAATATTCTCTTAAAATTAATTTTTCAAAATAAAAAATCATTTTAAATTTTCCCAGCCAACTTAATAATTTTATTTTATTTTCTTAAAACCTTTAAAGATCTTTAAAAAGCATCAAAATTTTATTCCGAAATCTTCAAAAATCTGAATTTAGTTTTCTATTTTACGTAATCTTTTCGAGTTTTAAATTAAGTTTGGATCTTCTCAAAACTTTTAAAAATCTCTTAAACTAACTCAAATTTTTTCCAAATTGATAATTGTTCAATTGTTATTCATGCATCAAAATTCAATAATTTCACTTACATATTGAACATTTGGTTAATAGAACAATTAAAATTGTAACTTTCAAAGTTTTAATTTAACACTCTGAAATATTAACGATTCAAGGCTACCTATTAAGTATTCAAAATTATATTATTTTCAAACAATTTTAACTTAAAAAAAGTACAATTCAGCGATTATAAATTGTTTCTTGAGAAATCTAAACTGAAAAATGTAATTTACAAATTGAAAATTAAAAAAAATGAAACAATGCGAATTTTAAAGTTTACATTCAGCACCCTGATTAATTAAAAAAACTCATCAATATTGATATAAAGTCAGGTTTTCATAACTGAATTAAAAAATATTAATAGAAAAGTATTCTAACAGACTTGCAGAGAATTATCTTCAAAATTAGCCCAAAAACAATAAAAAAATGGTTATTTCCGATTGTATTGATATTTTCCGGAAACATTAACATTTGACGTTTTTTCAAACAACTTCTAATAAAATTAATACATACTGGCTTTCATTTAGGCCCATAAAACGGGTACTTTTATCACCTTTCATGCAATAATTGAGACGAAATCAACAGTTTATTATTATTAAAACTAGGGTGCTTGATCAACCTATTGGAAAATAGATGTCCAAAATCTTTTGCACGAAATTACATATCAGAAAAAATAAATTTTTATACTCCTACATGTGCGTGAGTTATTATTTGCTGTAGGTAAGATTTAAATTTCAGTTAACGTTTACCGAAGATGTTTACAGATGAATCTGTCTTGGGTCGTAGTTTAGGACACACGTGATGTTTTTTTATAGCAGCTATTACAAAATAAACGTCATTCGCATCAAATCATGCTGAGTGTTCAATCTCGTATCAACGAGATGATGCAGTCGTTAAAAAAAAAACGAGAAATCAATTGTGCTATTAAGCTTCCATATCTGAAAAGATATGGCAAGCTTTTACGATTATGCGTGCGCGTGATTGAGAAACGAAATGAAAAAAAAGTAAAAAAAAAAATGAGAAACTAGCTGTGAATTTGATCTTGTTAGCAAATGTATTTGCTTCCTCATAGAGGAAGGATTCGTTATTTTTTTCAATAATAGACAAACCAAAGTCTTCATTTTGATCAATTTAAAAATAGAGATTCACAAAAAATACAAGATTACAAAATAATACAAACAATTTTTTAAATACAAAGACAAATCAGACTCATCAAATTTTGTATTCGAAATGATAATTTTTCGAGCTTGAAAAGACAAGGAAAAAGTTCTGTCGCACCCTATCCCTTTCCCAGCTTTATCATTTCTTTACAAAAATTGTTAGAATTATTCTATTTGGAAATTTATAATCAAAAACTCTTTTCGATTCATGCGTCGACTTTGAATTATGTCGATGGAAAAAGTTTTCCTGTTAGAAACAGATAATTCAAATATTATAAATTAGCATAACTTCCTCAATCTTCAACAAGAGTGTATTAATATTCTATATCAATCGATTGGCCTCGAATGAAGGAATCTTTTCCGTTCTTGCATCAATTTTCAATTATGTCAGTGAAAAAAGTTTTATTATAAAAAATCGTGTTTTGAAATATTATGCATTACCATAGCTTCCTTACTCTTCAATAAAATGTATCAATGTTATAGGTCAATCGATTTGTCTTGAATCAACACAACTTTTCTATTCTCGCATCAACTTTAAGGAGTCATTCTACTATCTCACTTTTGAAAAATCGATTTTTGTTCTTTACATTTTTCGATAGGTTATATATTTAGAAATATCTTATCAAAATTTCATACAGAAATTCGAAGTTTTTCTATACTTTTGAGAGCTTGGAGCAAAAGCGTGTAGAGAGCTGAGTGCTAGTAAACTTCGTTTAGTGAAAATGTTAGATATAAAATGAAAGAGATTATCAAATCAGGAGGATTCATTGAAACAAGCAGAAGGAATATTATATGGAGCAGGGATCGCTGATCAAGTGTAAGTAACTTTTTCTTACAATTTTTATGTTCCGAAAACTTTAAACGCGTTTTTCTCGAAACAACGTTTTTGCGCTCTGCGCGCACGATTTCTCAAAAAGTTTTTGAACGATTACTTTCAAATTTTCTACGTTTATTCTAAATATAAATATCTACAAAGTGACGAAGCAGTTGTTGAAATTTTTAATTTTATCATAGTCAAATTAACAAAAAAAAGCAAAAAAACACGATTTTTGGAAATTTTTTGTTTAAACTGCCGCCATTTTGTTATTTTGCAAAATAAAAAAAATCCGCTTCGTCACTTCAGAGCTATGCTCATACTTATAAAGAAAATTCCTTATTTATTTGTTTCAGATGAAGCTGACTGGAGATATCGTGCGCGCAGTGGACATGCCTTTTTTTAAAGACACTTTATTTATTGTTAAATAATACCTAAACTGAATAATAATTTTATGTGAAAAGATTGTTTTTGTAAACATTGAGACAGCATCAATGAACGCTGAAAATTTTATTCAATTATATAAAGTAGTTGTTGAGAAAAAAATTCTGGAAAATCACCTTTTTTTTGCCGAGATAGTAAAATGACCCCTTAAATTATGAGAATGAGAACATTTTTACTATAAAAATCGATTTTAAATATAATATAAATGACGATAAATTCCTTACTTCTCAATAAAAAGTATTAATATTATAGGTCAATCGATTCGTCTCGAATCAACACATCATTTCTGTTCTTGCATCAACTTTGAATTATATTAATGAAAAAAGTTTTACTATAAAAAGCCGATTTTCATAATATACAAATTACCACAACTTCCCTACTCTTTGATAAAATGAATCAATATTATAGGTCAATCGATTCTTCTCGAAACAAGGCATCTTTTATATTGTTGCATCAACTTTGAATTATGCTAATGAAAAAAGTTTTACTATAAAAAAACCCGATTTTTTAAATATTATTGAGTGCTAAAAAATGCAGTGAATTATTTTTCGAAATCCTTTAGTCAGTTTCAAGATATCAGTGGTGAAAATAAGCCCTCCAAATTTCATCAATTTATCTGCAACGGTTTTCAAGTTATCCTGCTTACAAAAAAGTGAACCAACTTTCACTTAAAAGAGAAGGCTAAAGTTTGTACCCTAGAAATTATGTTTTGGGGATGCGTCCTCAGTATTTTTACGCCATATGAAAAAAATCGATAGGCCCCCTTTTAAAATCGCTCGATATTTGTTGTTTTTTGATCAATTTATGTGATTTTTTTTTAAAGGAACAAATAATAAGTAAGGTTTTCTCTGATAAAAACTTTCAATTTTGCGTCCAAAAAAAGTTTCCATGCGAATAATTTTGATTGACTTTCCCCTCCATTTCAGATTTTGAAAAATGTGTAAAAGGCATCAGTTTTTTTAATTTTACGTTTTTGGTTAATTTTACGTGAAATTCTAAAGAGTAAAAAAAAGTTCATTAATTTCTGAACAATTTGAAACCAATCAAGAATGTTCTAGAATAAATAGTTCAGAAGTTATTACGTCTCAAAGAGGTTTTTCAGTAAAAAACAAAGTTAAATCTGTTTCTTTTTGAATAATATTTTGTATTCTATACGTCCTACATGAAAGTTCTATGGAAATGAATTAAAGCAGATTAAATTATCTTTAAAAATGAAAAAATAATTGATTCAAGCTCTTAGAGAACATCAGTTATAGTCTCTTATAGCAGGCTCCTTTTTGTGGAATTCTTTTTACAAGTTGAATAATCAAATTATTGTAACTGTGTAATTTTAGTGCAAGAACCCAATGCATTTCTTATTCACTAATGCCATGCAAAAACTCATTTATTGTATTAATACATGAAAAATATAAAAAGTAACAATTAAGGATCTATAAATTTTCTCTAAATGATGATATTTAAACCTTTACTTCTGATGATTTTCTATTCCAAGCACAAGCGTTAAGGAAAATAGGAAAAAGTAGTGATGCAATACATACAAAAAAAAGTTTTAAATAAAAAATGCGATCTATAATAAAGTTCCACAAAAGCAGCCTGCTAGTCGAGACTATAACTGGTGTTCTCTAAGATCTAGAATCAATTATTTTTTCAGCTTTGAAGATAATTTAATCTTCTTTACTTCATGTTCATACCAATTTTATGTAGGATGTTCAAGGGACAATATATTATTCAAAAAGAAAAAGATTTGACGATTTTCTTACTGAAAAATCTCTTGCGGACTTCATAACTTCAGAACTATTAATGCTTGAACATTCTTCTTTTTTTCATTGTTCGGAAATTTATGATTTTGTTTTCTTTCTAAAAGTTTTACGTAAAATGAACCCAATATGTTTAATTTAAACAAAACTAATGTCTTTTACACATTTTTCAAAATCTAAAAGGGAGGGGAAAGTCAACCAATATTAATTACGTGGGAACTTTTTCTAGACGCAAAATTGAAAGTTTTCATCACAGAAAACTTGACTTATTATTTGTTCCTTTCCAAAAAAATCACATGAATTAATAAAAAAAAAAAGGAATATCGAGTTATTTTAAAAGCGGGCCTAACGATTTTTTTCATATTCGGTAAAAAGACTGAGGAGGCATCCCCGAAACATAATTTCTAGAGTACAAAGTTTAGCGTGCTCTTTCAAGTGAAACTTGGTTCTGAGGAGGCATGCACACACATCCAGACAATTGCTGAGAACATTGTATTAGACATTTTTAAATTGAGGAAGGTTTAATAAACTTAATTTAAAATTTTTGGAAAATGTTACCATTGCGAAGCTTCTTCTATGAGGAAGCAAAAGGGAAGGTATCGTCTGTCGAAGGAATAAATTCGGTCAGTGTCCGATTTGAAGTTGCCAAGTGAAAGAGACACATCGTGAAGGGAATGGAATCAATGACGGAAAGAGTCTTGTGCATCGCATTTTATTTTCGCGTGCTGAAGCTTCCGTGGAACGTAATGTATAAAATGTCGGAGTTCCTGAGACAGACCGAGCGGAAAATTACAAATAGTTTGCAGAACCCGTGCCGTTTCCGCCCCCACGCTACCGATCCAGCTCACGAACGAGAGTCGTGATAAAATAAAGAAATGCATCGCGATACGTGCATCCTCTGCTCTGCTCTGCTGTGGAATGTACGGACACAATAAATAATAAAACGCGGTTCTGTTCTTGCATGGCAGACGAAAAAGGATGTATCGCGCACCTTCTGGCATTCTTGTGCATGTAACGGGGGTCTGAAAATTATCTTTCTAGATATATTTCGAGGCAAAGGCGGAAGAAACAAGTTCGAAAAGAATTTCAATCATGGCGCTAGAAGGGGGAACATATAAACATGGGTTTAAGTTAAAGGTTTCGAACTTTCACCAAGGGAAGATCTTAAATTAACATTTTTTAACTGGTAGTTTTGTCAGTTTTCTCAATTTATACCAATTTAATTTAATATTTTTCAAAACCAAATCTTTAGGAATATTTAAAAAAAGGATTTTACATCCAGCGAAATCAATTCAAAGTTATTTGCTGTGTTGAAAGTTTTTATTTTATCAATACTTTTTCCAATTATTTGCTTTATAGGTAGACTAGCAAATTTAGATAATGAAAGTAACGAAGATCCAGAAAAAGAAGTGACTGGCTTTTTAAACATCTAGCTGTGTCTTTCTTCATATAACCATTTTTTTCAAATTGACCAAGCATTAAATTGAGATTACTTTTTATACTGTTAATTGGATCTTTTTTAAGTTTGATATAAGTGTCTGAGTCTGAGAAGAGAGTATAGCATTTATCAAGATAATCATTCTTGTTCATGACCACCGTTATGTTACCCTTATCTGCTCTTGTAATGATGATGTTTTGATTTTCTGCTATAAATTGTTTTGTTTTACTACCAAGAATTTCAATTTCTGACACAACATTATCATTATAGTTACTATTTAAATATAACGAAAGTCTATCAGAAATATTGGATCTAAATTCAGTTCTTTTTTCACTTGGAATAAGATTAATTTTTTCTTTGCCATTTGCTAAAATATTTTCAATAATTTTACCTTTGTTTGTGTTACTCGTACAAAATTTATATAGGACAGGCAAAAAGGTACATAAAAACTAGGATCAATGAGCACATAAATGACTGTAAACAAGATGAAAGGGGTGCTGCATTGGTTTATCACTCGCATGTTCATGATCATCAGTTTTTATTTTCAAAAACTAAGATTTTAAGTCATGAAAGCCACTATAGAAAAAGAAATTCCGAAGAGATGTTTTACATTATCAAGAATACTAATTCTGTAAATAAGAGATCGGATGTAAAATACCTTAGTAAAATCTACCGTAGTCTCATTTTATCGACTAACAATGGTTTTTTTTGAAAGTATATAAATATCTTTAAAATTGGTGCTATCGTCCATTTCCGTTTAGACTTGTAGGTTAATATATAGTCTCATGTGACGTCACAAATTTCTCTCTCCAAGTATTACGTATAACATTGTGCGTTGGCCCACAAAAGAAAATGTTTATTACAATGGTAACGCTGAGTCTTGAGAGTATAAATTTTCATATTATTGTAAATCTTAAGTTTTTAAACAACTTTTTATAATAATGAAGTGTGAATTCTATATGATCCTGAAATGTAAACGTTGTATCGGTAAGTTTATAGGTTATATTCCATATCTGCAAAAAGCTTCTTTAAAATAAACAGAAGGATCAGTAGATCAAAAAATAACATCAACGTATACATTTACTGCACTGATCAACAACGAACACCTAACAGTGCTGCCAGGTGGCCAAAATATAAATCTTCAGCCTTCTCCCATTTTTCTTCAGAAATCCGTAGATAATTTCGAAAAAATTCTTCAGATTTCTAAGAAAAATCTTCAGATTTTTAAAGCCTATTTTTAAATAACTAACAATCTATAATTATTCAAGTTGATAATATCATATATTTTCGTATACGTGACACCGATGAAAATGTTCAATTAGCAAAGCATTATACTACATACTTATTTCAATAAAAATCTGAAATTTAACTTGTCTTCTTTATTGTCTCTGAAATAAAAGGAACATGAACTCTGCAACTTGTAGCCGAAGCCAACAGGTTCATGATACTAAGCTTACAATAAATTCTATACAGTAATAAAAATTCTCAAATTTTGATGATTTTTAGGGACGACTGAAAAATCCGGAAAAATAAAATTCCCGACACTGTAAAATTCCTGAATGGGAAAATTCCCGAATAATAAACTTTTTAAATAATAAAATTCCCGGATTGGAAAATTCCCGAATAATAAAATTCCCCAGCAATTAATTTCATTAGTTTTATGAATAACTTTAATTGTTTAAATTCGGGGATTTTATAATTCGGAAATTATTGGTCGGGAATTTTCAAATTGGGAAATATTATAAACTGTTGGGAATTTCATTATTCGTGAATTTCATTATTTGTGAATTTTATAATTCGGGAATTTTATTATTCGGAAGTTTTCCAATTCAAGAATTTTCACAGTGTCGGGAATTTTATTTTTCGGGATTTTTCAGTCGTCCCGATTTTTATAGTGAAAAGACAATACATAAAACCTGAATAATTTAACAAATTAGAAACTTTTATATTTCAATGATTTATAATCTAAAGTTCTACAATTTTGAAGATTTAAAATTCTTTAAATTTTACGATTTGTAATCATAACGGCAAATTTTTAACGTTTTATTGTAACATACGCTCATTTTTACGGGAAAATGATATATAGTTGATATATAGTTTTAAATATTATACATAATTTTCATTTATTTTATATAAAACGTGTATGCAAAAATTGAAAATTATATTAAATCACCAACCAATTGAGACTCTCGGTTTCCTTTCCCTGTCCTCACCCCCCCCCCCCTGTAACAGAAGTTTTGGTGGGACTGACGTTACGACTAGACTCTCCACCGTACGACGAATAATTACTTTACTTGGACGTGATTTCGGCTCGCAAAACAAATCTCGCGCATAAAGGTAATAGTTGGGTGTACAATCTAAACATGAATAATACAAACAATAAAGTAGCCTCGGAATGGACTGAAACTTGGATTGACGAAATGCATACACACGGTAAACGTAAAGGTCGAGTTTCAGGCGATGAATGGAGACTGGGTGCTTGGAATGCTAGAGGAGTGAATGATCTTAAAGTAAGAGAACTACGAGAAACTATGCATGCTAGGAAACTAGATATTTTATGTGTACCTGAGACGAAGAAAAAGGGTTGCGAAAGTAGAAACATAGAAAATGGGGTGTTGAAACGCGGTTTTGAAATATGGTCAGGAGTAAAATTCACTACTTAGTGAATCAAATCGTAGTCAAGGGGTCGGTTTAATTATGAATGAAAAAGCACGACAGCATCTCAAAGATCATGATTTTGTATCTCCCAGATTGTTGCGGGCTAGAATGAAGGTAGGAATCAGAAGATTATTTATCATAACGTGCTACGCCCGAGTTGACAGTGAGCCGCGAGAATTTAAAGACGCCTTCTGGGACACTTTAAATGACACAATAAGTACTTGCGATCAAGGTGAAAGAATAATTATGCTAGGAGATATGAACGGATGGGTCGGCGTCCAACGCCAGGATACAGATACAGAAAGGGTGCTAGGTAATTTTGGGGATCCAACAAGAAAAAATTATAACGGGGAACAATTAGTTAGCTTATGCTTAGAAAAGGGCCTATTTATTACCAATACTTGGTTTCGACATAAAAAGATCCACACGTACACTTGGTGTAAAGGAAATAACCGCAGTGTAATTGACTTCGTTATTGCGCATGAAAGACTAAGAGAACTAGTCAAAGGTACAAGAGTCATGAGGGGTTTCGAATGCAATACTGATCATTATCTTTTAATCTCTAAAATAAACTTAGGCCGGGGATGGAAAAGAAAGAGAACAGAAAAAACGAAACAAACTCGAATAAAGATTGAAAATTTACAGAAACCGGAAGTGCGAATAGAGTTTCAAAATAAGTTAAGTGAACGCATAGATAGGGCAACTTGGGAAGCGCTTATAAGCAATAAAGATATAGAGGGCGCGCGGGCTTTATTACGGGATATCATTGTTAAAACTGCAATTGAAGTGTGTGGTACGGCAGTGGTAGGAAGAAAGTCTGGTGATGCGTGGTGGAATGATGAAATTCAAGCAGCCCAGCAAGAAAAGAAAAAAGCGCACAAGAGAACATTAAACATGACAGGTCTTAGCGATGAGGAGAGAAATAGACTCAAAAATGATTACAAAGACAAAAAGAGGAAAATGAAACGACTAGTCAAGGAGAGTAAAGAAAAAATCAGAACAGAAGAAGAGAACAAAATACAAAACTACTTTGAAGGAATTATGAAACTATTATATAAACAGTTGAAGGAAAGTAAGAGTACAGAGTTTGCCAGCATGAGAAACAGCAAAGGTGCAATGGTATATGATATAGACGAGATAGTAGACGCTTTAAAAGACTCTTTTAAAGAACTATTAGAAGGTGAAGATATAGGACAACAAAACTGCGACATAGAACATAATGCATTAGAAAACCCAATTGGAAAAGTCTGTGTCACTGAGGTCAGAGACATAATAAAGAACCTGAAAAACGGTAAGGCTGCTATCGCAGACAGTATTAGCGCTGAAATGCTTAAATACAGTGGCGAGTACATGCCTCACAGGTTGTGCGAATTGATAAATTTGTGTATCGAGACAGGAAAAGTCCCAGAAGATTGGAGAAAAGCGATTATCGTACCAATATACAAAAGAAAGGGAGACAAAAGCAGCTGCAGCAATTACAGAGGTATCAGCCTACTAAGTACCGTAAGTAAAATGTACTCAAAAATACTTATTCGTAGGGTAATGGAAATCACAGAAAAAAAAAATATGGGAAGTCCAAAGTGGATTTATGCCAGGAAGATCATGTACTGATCAGATATTTAGCCTAAGACAGATCACAGAAAAAAGCTTGAGAGTAGGAAAGAAAGTTTTCTGTGCATTTATTGACCTAGAAAAAGCATTTGACACGGTAAATAGAAGTAAACTTTGGGAAGTTCTTAAAGAGTACGGAGTAAATTGGAGAGCTCCTGCAAGCAATAAAAACAATATATACAGGTAGTAAAGCGAGCGTAAGGGTAAACGGGAAACTGAGTGACTGGTTCGATATTACGCAAGGCGTGAAACAAGGATGCGTTATGTCCTCGTGGCTATTTATCATATTCATGGATAAGTGTCTAAGAACTGCACTCTTCGACGAAAAAGGTGTAGATCTCCAAACAGTTAAGGTACGTGGGTTAGCTTTCGCAGATGACAAGATTGTTATGACAGAATCAGTCGAGGACTTGCAAAGAATGTTGAATAAACTTCATACAAGCTTGAGGGACATGGGACTCAAAATTAACGTAAATAAAACAAAAATCATGGTGTTTGAGGAAAAGAGTGAGAAAACAATGTGCAACATTGTCCTAAATGATGAGAGATTAGAACAAGTTGACAAGTACGTATACATAGGTAGTCTATTCACTAGCGACGGAAAAATAGATGGGGAGTTAGATAGGCGCATAAATAAGGGTAAACAGGTTATCGGTAGAGCAGGGCCCATCCTAACAAATAAAAACATATCAAAAAGCTAAAATGGCCATACATAATTCTATATTCGTACCGACTGTACTACACGGTAGCGAAACATGGACATGCCAAGAAAAGGACAGGAGTAAAATTAACGCGATCGGCATGAGACCTCTGCGCATAATATGCGGGAAAACACTGATGGATAAAGTCCGAAACGAGACAATTCTCAAAGAATGTGGTGCAAAAGAGACAATAGTTGACACATGGAAAAGAAATCAGTTACGATGGTTCGGTCATCTTGAAAGAATGAAAGATGAACGACTGACCAAACAAGTGTATAAAGGTAAAGTAAATGGCAGAATGCCCAGAGGTAGACCGCCGAAAGAATGGTTAGAATCTGTACATGAGACATTGATCCGTAGAGACATAAGAAGCCATAGAAACACAAGAGCCTGCATGAAAAAATGCATGGACGTGAAGGAAGCTAGAGTAGTATGCCAGGACAGAAAAGTGTGGCGACAAATAGTTTGTAAACAGAGTGACAGTAGACTGACTGACGCCTGAAACAAAGACCTTGGATACTAATATGTCCAAGTGGAGAACCATACATAACAATTTTGTGAGGCTCTTCACTTGGGGTGATCGCTAGAGAGATTGATCAGCAACCTGGGTCGGAGCAGTGTTGCGGAATAAACGTGTCATTTCAATAAATAACACGAGAATTCTAGATCAATTTAAAATATCTATACCTAACTCTTATATACCTATCTACCTCATACCTATATACCTACCTACCTTATACCTATATACCCATATACACACTACTATTTTCCAACCGAGCAAGTCACGCCTACCCCGAAAGGGAAATGGCTTAATGGTATAATAATAATAATAATATATTATATCCACCTCGTTGCTTGCCTCCAAGTTTTTCTATTTTCAAAATTAATTTTTCCATGCAAAAGTCGAGTCAAAATGTAATAATTAGTTTTGTCCAAAATAAATCAACCAGTTTCTGTTTTATTTTGTTCCAATATAAAAGATTTTGAGGCGAGAAACGAGGTCGTTAGGAGTTGTAATGATTTAGAAATCAATTCTCAAATACCGAAATTTTGCTCTTTAAAAAGGTAACCTTATATTCAATATCAAATAATAAATATACCTGGCAAACTCACTGAGCTCGCTAGGGTAGTGCTGGTCCGAGGATTTAGAGAATTTAGATTGTATATTAGTTTTGAGAAATTTCGGAAACAGTTAGAAATTTACAAAAAATAACAAACTATTTGCCAGACACTATCGCTCCTGCTACAAATCGAGATTACTAAAATACGAAAAAATTTTTTGATTAGCATTACTTGCTGCTAACGCATTTTCATGGAATATGTTTTCAGTTTTGCTGGGTCAGTATCCATGAAAAATGTGAAGGAAAAAAAAGTAAATGTATTAGCAATTTGGTACATTTTCCGAAGTCGCGAGTAGACGAGATCCACTATGGAAAAGTTTTTTCTAATGATTCATAACTCTTCACCCATTTCATTGGAAATTATCAATAGATATCAAATATATTTCTGAACTATACCCATAAAATTTTTTAATTGAAAATGAAAAATTTTTTATTGGATACAAATGGAGAATTTTCTAGATTAATTTATCATATTAGAGTTGTCTAAGAACTGAAGTTTGAACGGACGGAATCAAATCCAGCTATTTTACAATATGTGTTCTATAAAAAAAATTAATCATAAATTTGTAGTTCTTTTTTAGATGTGTCGTTTGTCCAGACATTTAATTTTTGAAAAGTGCATTTTCTAAACAAACATAAACTTAGAGAAATCAAATTGTGCAATAAAATTGCACATTATTTGTCACGTTATTTCATAACGGTTAAAACCAAAAGCACGCGTCCCATGAAAAAAATGACAAATGACAAATTTGCAGCTCTTTTTTGGCTGAACAACATTTTTCGATTTATTTCTTTTGTAACTTGTGTCGTTTGTCGAAAAATGTAATTGTTTATTAATAATTTTATTTATCACGATTCAAGGAAAATCTAAGCGTCCTATCAAAAAACAAATTATAATAAATTTGCATCTCTTTTTTGGGTGAACAACTTTTATCTATAAATTGTTTGTTCGTACCTTTTGTTGTTTTTCCACAACTTCTTCATTTTCATTTTTGATGTTATTTTCTACGATTAAAACCAAAACGCCGCGTCGTATCTAAAAGTGATTTATGAAAAATGTGTCAATGTATTTTAGGTGCACAATTTTTCTTTACTAATTTTTTTTCGTAGCTTGTGTGGTTTTAAAAAAAATTTAATTATGTTAAATTTTCAATGTAATTTTTCACGATTAAAATAAAAACTACGCGTCGTATTAGGAAGTGTTTTGCAACAAATTTGTAGATATTTTTCGGGTGCATAATTTTTGTCGAATCATCCTTTGTCCTATCTTGCATAGTTTGACCACAAAATGGAATTTTTGATTTTGCATTATTCTTATAACATCAAAAGTTCATAAACCCATAGAAAAAAGTTTATTTGTGTGGTAAAATATCTTTCGTAAAAATCACTCTCGCTCTAAAATTTTTTTTGAAATATTATGTTTAGTTTTTTTATCGAACATTCTCTGGATTAGTATTCGTGGGTGTAGATGCATTTCTTATCTAAGCTACAATTCATAAAAATAATTTTCTTTTAAAAATGCTACCTACATAGAAAATTTACGCTCTAAAAATGCGATATAACTTTCGACGGGCGATGAGAAAACTTTTATTATAAAGTTCAAAACCATATATACTTTATAATACTGTTTAAATAATTTTAACTCTCGATAAGCTTGTGCATTGATGACATTAGAAAATTATTTCGAAAATAATTTTTGTTGTAAATTATTTCTACGCTGTGGAACAATAATATTAGATAAGCTGAATTAAATTTAAGGACCGATGGAGAAGAAAAAATTGTTTTTAAGAAGATTCTTAACATTGTTTTTGTATTTAATAAATCTCTCTAAAACTGAATGTTTATTTATTAAAAAAATAATGCAAACTTTCCAACATACTAAATGTGTTTTATATTTATTTCTACACCTCAGTCCGAAAATGCTGATTTTGGTATTGAAAAATAAAGTAAAAATTTTATTTTTCATGATTTCTTTAATATTTTTTCTTTATTTTGCATTCCTTTGTATTCTCAGTTACCCTGAAAAATGTATCATTTCGAAAAATTTATAAAATTACAATTCATAATATACATTGGTATTGAAACAGACGTATTGTCATTGCCTTGTTTTCATAATTAAAAACAGGTGCGCATCCTATTTAAAAAAAACATTAACTTTTTATTGTAACTAGTGTAATTTTTTCAGAAGTATAATTTGTTTATTTTTAACGTGCCTTGTGTCGTTTTTCAAAAAATTTACTTTTCTTATTGTTCAAGTTATGTTTTACGATTAAAACAAAAACTCCGCGTCTTACCAAAAAATTATTCATAACAAATTTGCTGCTTTTTTTCGGGTGAACAACTTTTGTTGAATCATTTTTTTCATATCTTGTGTGGTTTGTCCAAAAATTTCATTTTTCAATTTCACTTTTTACGATTAAAACAAAAAATATGCATTCTATCAAAAAATGATTAAGAACAAAATTTATAGATCATGTTTGGCTGACCAACTTTCTTTTTTTGTATCTTGCGTCGCTTTTCCAAAAATTTAATTTTTTATATTTAATGTTACTTTTCAAGAAAATTCAAAAAGTTATTATGATAATCTTGTAGCGTTTTCAAAAAGCAACGTGTTTCTTCTGTTGACTTTTTTCATAGCGTGTGTTATATGGCTAAAAGTTTTCATTTTCGTTTGTTTTTTTGAATTTTGCAAATGCTATAACTCTGATAATTTTATTTCTATCTGAAAAAGGCCTCAGGATAAATTGTTAGAATTTTCGATTACTACGAATAGCCACAAATAGAACTTTTAAATTGAAAGAGAAATGGTCTCAAAAATTTTAAAAATGATTTAACATTTTGAATTTTCATCCAAAATGCCTGGCTAACGAACTTGACCTTCGGTTTCCGACTTTCTGACACTAAAAGAGCGTACCAAAGTCCAATATAATAGAAAAATTCTTTTAAAAGGTATCATGCTCACATAAAGTCACCTGTGGCCCAACTGGGCCCCAAACGACGGCTGGCCAACGAGATCGTCACCCCTGCCAGGGTCAGGTGGGCCCTGAAATCCTTTAGTCCTTACAAGTCTCCTGGCCCGGATGGCATATATCCGGCCCTCTTACAGAGGGCCGGAGAGCTCATCATAGGGCCGCTTGTGAGACTTGCTAGGGCTAGTTTGACGTTGGGATATGTCCCGACGGCTTGGAGGGGTACGAGAGTAGTCTTCATTCCGAAGGCAGGTCGGATCGGTTATACTTCACCCAAGGATTTCCGGCCCATCAGCCTAACTTCTTTCCTATTAAAAACAGTGGAAAGACTTGTGGATAGATATATCCGCGATAAGGTCTTGTCAAGCAGACCGCTCCATAAGGAGCAACACGCCTATAGGGCTGGTCACTCGACGGAGACGGCCCTAATCGGAGCAGTGAACCTAATTGAAGGCCAACTGAAGGAGAAAGGCCTTGCGGTTGGAACCTTTATGGACATCGAAGGAGCCTTCAATAACACCTCTGGAGAGGTGATCAGGGCGGCCATGATTGCACATGGTGTGCCCACGGCAGTCGTGGAATGGACGTGCCACATGTTGGCCAACAGGAATCTAACCACGACTAAGGGTGATGTCACTCTAAGTGGAACCATTGACTCGGGATGTCCGCAGGGGGGAGTTTTATCTCCCTTGCTGTGGTGCCTGGTAGTGGATGAATTGCTTCATCTACTCTCGAGTCAGGGTTTTCACGTCATAGGCTATGCGGACGATATATTAGTTATCGTGCGCGGTCAGCATCTGGATGTGCTCTTCGGAGTAATGCAGCAAGCACTGATGATAGTAGACTCATGGTGCAAGAAAACTGGATTATCGGTTAATCCTAGTAAGACAGATGCGGTTGTTTTCACCAGAAGGTACAAGTGGGGAACTACGAGTACATTGAAACTTGGAGGACAACAGCTGGAAATCAAAGAACGAGCCAAATATCTAGGAGTAATTCTGGATAAGAAGCTGTCATGGAATGAGCACCTGGAAAACAAGTGCAAGAAGCTAGTAGCGACCCTATGGCTCTGTAGGAGAGCCATAGGGAAAAGCTGGGGCCTGAAACCGGAGACACTTATGTGGATTTACACAGCGATCTTGCGACCCAGATTAACCTATGCGGCGGTAGTCTGGTGGAGCAGGGTCGAGCTGTCCACTGTGAAGTCTCGACTGGAAAAGATCAGGGGACTGATCTTGAGAGGCGTCACTGGAGCCTCGAAGTCGACACCCACGATGGCACTGGGGGCACTAATAGGTTTAGAGCCCCTCCATCTTACCATCAAGGCCGTGGCTGCGAAGGCGGCCTGGAGGCTAAATTTGGTAAATGACAGAAGGATCTCGACAGCAGTGAAGATCCCATTCGACATTGCGAGAAGGCCGACCTTGAACATGCCCAGGGACAAAATGGTCACTCGCCACCTCTTCGACAAGAAGTATCGAGTTAGCCTATCCACGAAGGAGGAATGGGTTAACGGCGACGCATACCTGCCCTGTGATGGAGACAACTGGTTTACAGATGGCTCCAGGAACGAGGAGAAGGCAGGAGCCGGCGTATATCGTAGAAGGAATGGAATGGGCTTCACAATTGAGATGGGGTCCTACGCCACAGTTCTACAATCTGAGACTATGGCCATACTCCAGTGTGCCTATAAGGCAAGGGAGTACGGTAATAAAAGGAACATCCGTATTTGCTCAGACAGCAGGGCTGCTATACTGGCCTTGAATGGAACAACGACTACGTCGCTATTAGTACTGGAATGCTTTGAAGCACTAAATACGTTAGCGACCGAAAACCGAGTCACTCTGCTATGGATCCCTGGACACAGTGGTATCAAGGGCAATGAGATATCGGATAGGCTAGCCAAGCTAGCAGCAGGAAGAAATTTTACTGGACCCGAGCCAGTGGTAGGTATTTCCAGCAGGTTAGTCACTGAAGTAATTAACAGTTGGCTGACTGAGGAACATCAGAATGAGTGGGACCTGGTTTCTGGTTGCAGACAGGCCAAAACACTCTTGGGCTCAAAGCTTAACTCCAACCGAGCTAGGGAAATACTCAAGCTCGGGAGGAATGAAATTAAAGTCCTAACAGAACTATTCGTAGGACATGGGAAGTTAGGATATCACAGACACAAGATTGGGCTTGCAGAAAGTCCCCTCTGTCGTCTGTGCGGAAAGGATAATGAGACATCTACTCACATCCTTTGTCACTGCCCTGCTATTGCGGGGAAACGTCTAACACTCACAGGTAATTATTTTATCAGTGAGTTGGAGATATCGGCCAATAGCGTGGCTGCGGTCCTCTCCCTATGGAGAGGGCTATGGGGTCATGCTTAGGCTTACAAGGGGACGCAACGGGATTACCCAAGCGTCAGGGGCTGCTAAGGTCTCAACCCAGAACTAATAATAATAAAAAAAATGAGATATTTCTAGAATTTTAGTTCTTCGATACAGTGAATACTGTTCTCTTAACTTTTTTAAATTAATTTTTGAAAACCTGACTTTATATCAATGTCGATAAGTTTTTTAAATTAAGTTTAGGTTTTGACTGCATCGAAGGAAAAATTCTAGGAATATCTTATCAAGTCCCAAAAATAATGCAGAAAATTATCTTTGAAATTAGTCCAAAAAGATTAAAAAATATTAATTGATTAATTAATTGAAATTATTAACAGATTTAGTAACATTTATGGGAAACATTGAAATTTGAAGTTTTTTTCAATAACTTCTAATAAAATTAATATATTGATCTCAATTTAAGACCATTAGGCGCAGAATTTTATCAGTTTTCGTACAGTAATTGGGAGTAAATTTAGAGTTAAATATTTTTCAAACTGGAGTGCTTTTACAAACTATTGAAAAAGACATGTCTAGAAACTTTTACATAGCAGTGTATTAGATTCTCTTATAAACTATCCAATGTAGGTATAATAGATTGATTGTAACTATAGTAGAATACACGAAGCAAGGAGAGAGAGAGAGAGAGAAGAATACTGTACGAAGTGGGTGAAGAGAAGCAAGCCTCCGGTCTCTGACACACGACAGAACGCGTGTGTCAGAAACTTTCATTATACTTTCAATCCATGGTTTCAGTCGACTCAGGCGCGACTCCCCATATCGAGGTCTACGATGTTTACACATCAAAAAGTCCGGCCACATGCATTCGTTGTATGTGATTGACCAAACAAAGAGTTAACGGAAGAAGAGAAACAAAACCTCTTGTCCGAAGCACATGGAAACGTCGGATCAGGTCACTTTGAAGAAAACAAAACCATAAAGAGACTTGAGGAATTATGTCTTGGGACCATATGGAGAATGAAGTCATCGACTTCATTAGGAAAATTTTACATCTGTCAGAGAGAAGTTAACACGTATCAAGCCAAAAATCAAAGCAGCGATTCCCGATGTGCCGGTGGCACCTAGAGATAAAATTGCAATGGACATTTTTGGTCCACTGCCTACAACACTATCTGGAAACGAGTATATACTCTCCATCCAGGATGTTTAAACAAAGTATCTGGCTCTAGCACCGCTCAGAGAAACCAGCAGTGAGTCAATCATAACACAACTGATGGATCATTGAATATATATATATATAAGTAAGGGTTACACAACCATCGCAGGGTTCCACTTAGAGCAATTGCCATCTAAAACATGACACTGGCTCCAGTAGAACCGCGGTAAATCACACTTATGGCCATGTCTCACAACCG
>CAKNYM010041321.1:0-46550 GCA_932195095.1 Andricus curvator
AAAAAATGTATAACAAGTACTTCTTTTTTCCATTTTTTTGAAAATCGAGCTTTTCCCATTTAAAATCCCATGTTAACTTCAAAAGCCCGGGGGCACGGGTTAACGTTGAAAAAAAAAATACGGAATTTCTTTTTCCGGAAAACGAACAAAATAGGGGGGTTTTATCACCAAAAATCGAAAGTCGAATTTTTGGACCACCCTAAGGGGTCCTACTACCACTAGCCTTGTGCGGTGTTCGTCGCGCTAGAGATGCTATGCTATAGTGTGAAAACGAAAACTATACCAAAATGCATAACGCGAGTTTCACTTACACGTTCACTAAAAAAAATTTGGGCAAGCAGCTGTCTTCTTAGTGAGAACGCATCGCCACCACGGCGGTCGGTGCAGCGGCCACACCACATTTGAGTGAGCATTAGTGCCAAACGTGCGAGCAGATCCTTTCCCGCGTGTTGGGAACGCTGCAGTCCCACAAAAGAGAAAGAAATTGCCCCACGAGTCCAGAAATAGATTTGCGCGCACAAATTAAGCAGCAGGTCGCAGTTGAATTTTGTGATCGTGTAAACAATTAAGTACACCAGAAATCAATAATAGTCAATGCCTAGATACAAATATAATAGGAATAAATTGTTTAAAAGACATTTTATTGCTATAAAAAAATGTTATAAACTAATAGACAGCTATCGAATTTTTACGAGAAAATATTTTGAAGGCATGAAAAATAATTTTAAAATACTTGACAATGTTATTTAAAGTGAAAAAATAATTGAACATAAAAATTCATGATTTTTATTAACAAGTTATACAAATAATTGTTCTGTAGTCGTATCTTTTTAGGGACGGAAACAATTTTTCTATACAAAGTTGCTGGGAATGACTTTATGATTTTTTTAGCCCGAAAGTTGTATCATAAGACAAAAATTTAATTTTTTATAACAAATTGTATAAACAATTGTATTATATTCGTCTATTGTTACAGGGAAAAATTTATTTTGGTTTTTAAAAATATTCTGCGTATGACTTTATGATGTTACTTGCCGATTCTATTAAATAGTTTCAGTCTAATTCAACAATATCAATTTTTATTAACAAGTTTTATAAACAATTGCGTGATAGTCGTGTATAAAATATGTTGTTTTTTTATAAAACTTGCTGCGACTGAGTTTGTGCTGGAAATTATGTCAATAATTCTAATTGTTATCATTAAATGAAACACATAGACAGTTAATATAATATGTTGAGAATAATTGAAACTATTATCTTAGAATAAACCTTTTCGGTTCACCGAAATTCGATAAGCATTTAAGAAATATTTTGGGTGTGCCCAGGAGAAACTAGAAAGGACGCCTAATAGGTACACCGAAATACGGTGAGCGATACACCAAATATTTTGGTGTGCCTAGACACTTCGTTAATAATAATCATGTGTGTTTATGTTTAACAACAGTCACTCACAGTACTTATTATGTCTTTTTTATGAATGAAGGATAAAGAATTTTCAACATCAGGTATAAAATAAACTTTTATTTATGAATTGGTGATACGTAATACAATGTCTCGAAAACCTTAAAAGTATATATTTCAGTATTAAAATGTAGATATAATGAAAAGATTCCTGAAACTTGTTCCAAAATGCGAAAAAAAATAAGAGACATTTTTTGTGGTTGATTCTCAACCAATCTATTCAGATTATTACATTTTCGAAATAGCAAAAGATATAATCCAAGCAACCATACATTTCTAAATTAGCTAACATTTAAAAACATTTTTGGTACAATATTTAAATAAAAATAGTTGTTTTTTTGACAATTTAAGGTAAAAAGTTGTCTCTATTTAAAAATTAATTTAAGATTGAAATGAAATCTGCTTTCTTATGAACAATTTTATGTACCGAAATCAGAGCTTCAAAAAAATCACGAATCAAAATTAGATTTTTAAACAACCTCCTTTTCGGCTCATTAGAGACAAATACATACCAACAGAAAAAAGAAGGAGAAAAGGAAAGAGTCAACCAAAATTAAAAAAAAAGCTAATTTCCAACCAAATACTTAAATTTTCAACCAAAGACATGAGTTTTTAACTATAATGATGAACCATCAACCAAAAAGTTAATTTTCAACAAAACAGTTTGACGTTCAACTAAGTAGTATAATTTTCAACCAAAAAGATAAATACTGAAAAAAAATTTAACAGTTCATACTTCGAGCAAACAATATTTTGATTTTAAATCAAATCCCAAAAAAGATTAACGTTTTTTACCAAAAAAAATACGAAATTTCTACCTTATAGGTTATAGCTTATAGGTTATGTACACGCGCCTGTTCACGACGGCAGGCTTATGTATTGATAAATTATTTACATTTGAGGTCATTGCGTAAATTCGAGAAGTTATTCTTCTCTAAGAAATCATCCAAGATCAAAAGTTCACTTGTAAAAATAAAATAAGCACGAATATATACGACAAACCGTTTGTCGGATGAAACAAACTCCGCGCGAAACTCGGGTTGGGCATGCCGTTCTCCCGCCTAAACGGAGCGTTACTGTACCAACACTGTTGGGGCTACAGCTGTTCCAATGTGGGCACACAGCGTGCCCAACAAGAAAGAGAATCCGCACCAAGCCGCGGGCGAGCAGCACGCGACGCATTTGGCGTTGCAGCTCTATCACGTGGGCGAGCAGCTCGCCCAAAATTTTTTCAGTGTTATGAAGATGGGATACATATTCACGTTACAAATGATATTACAAATAAACAAATTAAATTTTTTGAAAAAAGACACAAGGTACAATAAAATGTTTGATAACAAAACTGTTTTCCTGAATTGGATCTACAAATTTGCTTTTGTTCTTTTTTCTCCCGAGACACGTGATAAGAATGTGTTCGTTAAACTCCAAGGAGGTAACAAAAGGGAATTCACAATCACTGAATTTCAGTTATGGTTGGTTTGACCTTTAATTTTAAAAGGCCTATGCACAAATGTGGGGAAGTACAATGACCGAGCGCGTAGCAGGAGATAAAGAATCTATTAATCAGACCTTGTAGTTTTCCTATAAATAATCCCTGATGAAGGGGTCTAAATTGGCTCCGAAACATGTTGGTTCCCTGGTACTATAAAAAGGAAGGAGAAAGGAAAAAGTGAGAGGTGGGTTTTGGTTGACTTTTTCTTTTTTTCTTCTGCTTTTTTCATTTAGTTATTTTTGTCTCTAATGAGACGAAAAGTGAGGTAGTTTGGAATTCTGTTTTTTTAATTGTGAATCTTTTTCATGCTCATTTTGCATAACATTATTCATGATAAAATAGATTTCTTTTCGTTCCTAATTTTTTAATTTTTAAAATAGAGACACTTAACTCGTGATTTGTTACCATCTGCAGGGTTTGCTTATGAATATTTTCAGAATTCTTTTAATTGATTCTAAATAATTTTACCTCAATTTCTTGAAAGAAATCTTTTCATTAAAAATTTTTAAAATTTAAAAACATTTAAAATGCTAAATTCTTGGAGAATTAATGGATATTTAGGTGAAGAATTATTACGAAAAGATATTTTAGTTCACGATACTAACATTCCTAGAATCTATGGATTACCTAAAGTTCATAAACATAATTGTCCACTTCGACCTGTAGTTTCATTAATAAACTCACCTACTTATAAAATGGCTAATATTTTTAATAATATTCCTAAAAAAGCATCAATAGTACCAAAATATCAAGTAAAAAATTCTTTTGAATTTAAAAATAAAATAATTAATAAAACAATTTCATCTGATCATATCATGGTTTCTTTAGATGTTTCTTCATTATTCACAAATGTGCCAATTGATTTAGTTATCAATAGTATTTTAAGTAGATGGATTTATATAAAAAACTATACAGATTTACCTATTGAAGAATTTGAAGAAGGAATAAAATTTTTAATGGAACAAACAGTATTTAAATTTAATAACAATTTTTACAGACAAATATTTGGAACACCTATGGGTTCTCCAATTTTTCCAACATTAGCTGATTTAGTTATGCAAGATTTAGAATCAAATGTGATAAAAAAGTTAAATTTTTCTTTACACACGTAATTTAGGTACGTTGATGATGCTTTCATTATATTACCTAAAGATAAACTACTTTACGTTATAAATCAATTTAATTCTTATCATCCAAGGCTTAAATTTACACATGAAATTGAAAGTAATAATTCTATTCATTTTTTAAATATTAAAGTTATAAAAACTGATTCAGGTAATATCATCACTGATTTGTTTTGTAAAAATACTTTTTCTGGTAGATATTTAAATTTTCTTTCAAACCATCCAATACAACATAAAATTTCGATAGTAAAAAATCTTATTGATACAGCTTTAACATTATCAGAGAAATCATTTCACAGTTCAAATATTGAATTTATTAAAAAAAACTTTATATTTAAATAATTACCCAACAGAATTTGTTCAAACACATGTTAACAATAAAATTAAAACAATTACAGATTCTTTAACCAACCAAAATAATATAAATATAATTAGAAATTCAAATTTTAAACCAATAGTATCAATTTCTTATCATGGAAAGTTATCTTTTGAAATTAAAAGAATTTTAAATGATTTTAATATCACAGCAAATTTTAGAATTGACTCTAAACTTGATAAATTCATAAAATTAGGAAAAGATTTATTAGATAATTTGCAACTCACTGATGTAGTATATAAAATTCAATGTTTGAATTGTGAAAAATGTTATGTCAGTCAAACTAGTAGATTACTTTATACAAGAATAAAAGAACATCATGATAATTTTAGACAAAATCCTAAAAACCATAAAGTCATAGCAAAACATCAGGTTGAAACAGGACATTTGATTGATTGGGATAATGTTAAAGTTTTACATCATGAACCTAATCAATTTAAAAGACTAATAGCAGAAATGTTTTTTATAAAGAAAAACAGCAATAATTCTTTGAATATAATTTCAGATCTTAATAATTATAGTCCAATATATAATATAATTTTAGATTCTCTAATTTAAAAAATTGAATTTCTTAAAAATTCTAAATTAGTGAATTTTTCAATTAAAAATTTTTTTTATTACAATATAGGTTTATGCATTTAACTAATCAGTAATAGTAATATTTTAAATTTCAAAACAATTTATAAGGTTGTTAATAATATTTAATTTTACAACTCTTTCAATTTTTAATATAGTAATTAGATTTATATAGAAACTATAGTACCTTACGAAACAAAATTGATGAAACGTCATTGCTAATTTCTATCCTTGTTAAGAATTCTCTTCCTCTCTTCCTCTCTTTCTCAAATTTCTCTTCGCAAAAATGGAGCAGAAAAGTTGTCAAGTCTCTGATTTTACGACTAAGTTAACAAAATTATTAATTATTTGAAAGTATGAATTTAGAAGAATTTAAACAATGTGAAGTTTTTAAAGGAAGTAAACAAAATTTTAAGTAAAAAATGAAGCTCTTTAAGGTAAATTTTTTCATTTACAATTTCTAACCTCAAAAAAAAAATTTTCTATTCAAATGATATTAATTAAAACTTTAGTAGTGAACGTGCACGGGACATATGAGATAAACAGTGAGGTAAGGTGAGGGTAAAAACAGCAATTACGGTGTTTTTAACAGAAAGTAGGGTGAATGGGAAAGGAGTGGTGAGGGGCAGGGGGTTGTTGAAGCGAGAGGGTTAAAGGCGGCACGTGACAACTTAGCTTAGTAGGTAAGTGGTAAAATCGTAGGGTAAGATGCCGGTAAATAGGGAGAGAGGTACGAGACGCCAAGTAAAGGCAGACCGACGAACCGTGAAAGACTCGCTAGCACGAGTAACACGGGATCGAGAGAATTCCTAGCTAGGTGGCGTTTAAAGAGTGCAGGGCAGATTCAGAAATTGAGAAATCGGAAGATAGCAAGAGGGATAGAGAAGAAGGAAAAGAAGAGGGGGTGGAGGATAAGCTCACAAAGAGAAGCAAGACAAAGACACCGACAGAGATTTCCAAGGTAGGAGGGTATAATATAATAGAAAATCTAATAAGGGAACTAAGAGATGAAATGAATAGAGGGATAGAAGATGTGAAGAAACCGGGGAAGGGTACGGAGGGGATGATACTGAAAGTAAAAGAGAAGTGGGAAGAGTGGGAAAATTGCTGGAAAGAGGAAAAAGAAAAAGTATGGAGTAAACTAGAAAAGATGGAGAATATACAGAGAATTAGTGAGGAGGAAAGGGTAAAGGAAATAAGGCAGTTGGAGGAGAGAGTGCGTAACTTAGAATGCACATCTGAAGGCGAAAATAATCGTGAGGACCATGGGAGAGGGGATGCGAAAGAAGGGGAGGGGAACTTAAGAGAAGAAAATGAGAGAATGAGATATAGATTGCTATGATTAGAGAGGAACATGGAGGGGGAGGAAAGAGAAAATATAAACGTAGTGATCAAAAGAATGCAAGTGGAAAGCGAGGCGGGAAGGGAAGAGGTAGAGAAACTTATGAGAGACATAGGGGCAAATGTCAGGGTGGAGGAAATAAAGGGGGTGGGCAGTAAGCTAGAAGGAAAGTCTAGGGTCTACGTCGTCAAACTGGGAAGTGATGCGGACAAGAAAGAGGTGATGATGAAAAAGAAGGGGACAGGGGAAGAAAGGAAAGAATTGATGAAGATATTACATGGAAGGAGAGAAAGATAAGATGGGTAATTGATGAAAGAGCATGGGAGGAGAGGAGAAGAGGGAGTAGGGTAAGGATAGGGAGAGACAGACTGTGGATAAATAAGACAGTGTGGATATGGGATGAAGAAAGGGAGGACTTAAAAGCAGGAGATTGGTCACAGGGTAGAAGGGGAGCAGAAGGGAATAAGAAAGATTAGGAAGCGATGAGGTTCGCAGAAGACACGAGGAAACGAAAGAGAGGAAAAGGGGAAGAGAAGGTGAAAAGGGATAAAAGTAGCGTTTTGGAATGTGTCAGGATTAAAAAATAAGGATAGAGGTTTCTGGGAGGGGCTAAATAAATGGGACGTTATAATGATAAGCGAAACGTGGGTAAATGAGAAGGAATGGAAGGTCCTCCAAAGGAACGTACCAAAAGGCTACATTTGGAAAATGCAGGAAGCAAAGAAGGAACATGAGAGGGGAAGGAGAATGGGAGGCATGGTGTCAGGGGTGAGGAAATAATTGGTAATAAAACGGAAAGAAGGACATAGTGAGCCAGATATGGAGGGTACTATAGTCAGGAGAATAAAATTGGGAAGAGTAAAAGTGGACGTAGTGTGCGTGTACAGAAGAAGCGGAGAAGAGGATGGGTGGAAAATAATAAAAAGATGGATGGAGGAAAAAAAGGAAGAGCTAGTGTTGATAGGGGGGGGGGTCTAAACGCATGGACAAGGGAATTGGGGGGAGAAGTGTTTGATAGGAAAGGGATGGGAACAATCGACAATGTATTCGTACTCAACTTCCTGGTGAATAGGAATTTAGAGAGGTAGAAGGGAAATTGATAGCACTGTTTGTGGATTTTAAAGCAGCGTTTGATTCGGTAAACAGGAAGGTGCTCTGGGAAACCCTAGAAGAGAGGGGAGTGGACAAAGGATTAAGGGAAAGGATTAAGGAAATTTTCTTGGAAACCAGAGCGAGGGTGAGAGTAGGAACACAAAAAGGAGAGCCGTTCTGGATGGGGAGAGGAGTTAGGCAAGGTTTTCCACTCAGTCCGCTTTTATTTAGTATCCTGTTGTCAGACCTAGAAGAGAATTTAGAAAGGAAGGGTAAGGGAGGCGCGATCCTGGGTAATAGTAAAATATACTCTCTCGCGTATGCGGACGATATAGTTTTGTTAGCGGAAGAGGAAGGAGGAATGAAGCTAATGATGAGAGTGTTCGAAGACTTCGTGAGAGAGAAGAATCTAACGGTAAATGTGGGAAAAACCAAAATAGTTTATTTCAGAAATAGGAAAAGTAAAATAGAATATGAATGGAAGATGAGTGGCGAGATTGTAGAACTAGTTGAGGAGTTCTGTTACCTAGGTTTTTGGTTTGAAGCTGGGGGAGGAAGTGAGTTGCAGGTAAAAAAGAGGCTTGAGAGTGCGAGTAAAATAATGGGACAAGTGTGGGGTATAGATAAGAGAAGATTCAAGGATGACTGGAAGATGAGAGTTTGGATGTTTGACGTGTTAGTGTGGTCAGTAATGAGCTATGGAGTAGAGATTTGGGGATGGAGGGAATACAAAGGGATAGAAAGTGCACAGGAAAGGTTCATGAGATGGGTCATGGGAGTGAGTTTGAGTTGCCCAGGTTATATGTTGAGAGAAGAACTGAGTAGAGAGAAAATGGTAATAACGCAACTAAAAAGAGCGTGGAATTTCGAAGAGAAGCTAAAAAGGGGGGAGGGAAGTAAGATAGCGCAAGCATGTCTGAGGGAAATACAAATTAGAGAGGAGAGGGGCAACATGGAGCGATCGAAATGGGAGGAGGGCAGAATGCAGATGAAAAGAAAATGGGGGTTAGGAGAGGCAAATAGAGAGTGGCAGCAGGTAGAGCAGGACGTGATAGTAGAACAGAAAGAAGAGAGATGGGGAAAAATCGTGATGTCAAGATATAATAGATGGTATAGGGTAGTTAAGGGCGAAACAGAGCCAGAATATCTGAAAAAGGTAAAAAAGTAGAGCAAATGGAACCGAGTGATCAGGTTCAGAATGGGTGAAGGGATGAGGGAATGCAGATATTGAGAGAATGAAGAAGAGAGCATGCAGACTGTATGGGTATGAACTGGAGACATGGGAGCACGTATTAGAGAGATGCACAGGGGATGAAACGGGAGGAGAGAGCGTGAATGATAGAGTAAGATGGATTTTTGATGAAAATGGTCAAGGTGAGAAAGGGATGAGAAATCTGGAAGAACTAAGAGACAGCGCAGGTGGCAGGGGATAGGGTTGAGCCCAAAGGGGACTTCAAGAAAAGAAACTTAAAGATGTAGAGTCGTGAATTAAAATTGTGAGCCGAAGAGGCTCAGGCGAGAGGAAACGGAAGCCCCTGGAGGCACGATTAATAGCATAGGATAGGCATAGTTGTAAAGTAGAATTAAGACGTCGAATTTGTAGTAGTAAGTAATATTAAGTAGTCAGTAAGCTATTTTTGTAAACGATGTACAGGGAACGGAGCCCTCAAACCCGTAAAAGGGAGAGTAAATATACATACATATTAATTAAAACTAATTTTACTTCATATATTTATAATGATGAAGATGAGGAATAGGAATCTTAAATAATCATTAACATGTTTAACGAACTTCGGAATTTAACCTAAACTTTATGTCCTGATGAGGAAAACAATCCGTTTTCGAAACGTTGGCAGCTGAAATGCAAAAAAGGATTTTTAACAACTAATCTACTTTATTTGGTCTGAAGTATGTCAATTTACCACCTATATATATTTTTATAAAATTTTTGAAAGAAGAATGCATTAAATATTAGCAATGGTAGAAATACATTAAAATGTTTGGATTGTTTCTTTTCCTATTTGGAAAATTTAATTATCTAAATAGATTTGTTCAAAATCACCCATAAACATAAAATTGTTTATTTTTTTACTAAAATGCGAAAATAGATATAGGTCTCTGGAAAGTTAAAAAATGGCAATATTTAACATTAAATTACATCTTCAAATATACAGTTTTTAAGTCTACTTTTTTGGAAAATTATTTTAAGTATGTCATAAAACAGCTTGCGAATGGACATCAATTTACAATATTATGAAGGTGGTTAAAAACAGAATTAAAAAAGAGTGTGTTTTTCTCATGTTAAATTTGTGATAAACCCATAAGAATAACTTTAAATGCAGTGCGCCACCTCTAAATATTAATTAGAAATTCTAAAAAAAGTATGCTATATTATATTGAACATATAAATGCATTAGTGCATAAACATTTCAAAAATTCGAAACCTGACATTTAATAAACCATCCTGGTGTCTCAACCTTTGTGTAAAAGCTAAAAAAGAAACGTTCTTTACAACTTAAATTCTTCTCTCTTTTATATTGAGATGATAATTATATACTCCTTATATTGGACGTACTAAAGATATCTCAAAAGATAACTCATGTTTCCAAGCTCACTACACAAAAAAAAGTTTCATTGGAGCAAAAAACGGTGTCAAACTTATTAAACAAAATCAAACCATAATTGGTTAATTGTGAGTGATACAAACATTGAGAACGTTGAAAAAAATAAAAATCAAATTCAATTGTCATTCAGTTTTAATATTGGTCGTCCCGACAGTGAACATAGTTCAAGTTCAAAATAAGCTGAAACAAAATTAAAACTCTACTTTTCTCGATGTTGGTTTTTTCAATTTGTTAAACTTTTCCATTTAACCGGAATCCTCTAAATCGCATTATTTAATATTATAAGTGTCACCACAATACTATTATTTTTTATTCCGGATTTCGTGTATCTAGTTCTGGAAATTTTTGGACCACACAAACGTTCCTTTAGTGTATTTGATTAATTTCCCAAATTTTTAACCCGATGTCTCAAACACAGAAAAAACTAAAGATAGATCCTTTTGCAGGTAACCTTGTATTTTGACATCTTATAGGCAAAAACCAAATATGACAGTCAGTAGGGTGCACTGATTTATATATACTTGTATAAAATACATTGGATACAAGATTTTGTGGTAAACGCGTGTGCCAGGTACATACTTGAAGGCCAGAGACGCTATGTTACAGGAGGGTTTTGTACAATAAAAGTTTTAAGTTTTTACAAACGATCAATACAATAACTGCAATACGCTAAAAATCTGTCCAAATTAAAATTGTGAAACACTTATTGGAACCTTTCGAGGCTGCCAATTCGAATGTGTGCAAAAAATTATTTTTCTGCAGATAAAAAAGTAGTGTACAATTGTAAAGATGACCGATTAATTTTATAATTACAAAATGAATGTAAATTAGTATATAAAAATCATTATGATGTTCCTACATGATTTTCCATACTTCATAAAAAGAGAACAAGGAATAATGCTCGTGCACCATGTATGTAAAGTGAAAAAATTAGTAATATTAATATTGCGTAAAAAGTATTGCGCGCATAATATTATGAAATTCATGGATAGGAATGTTAAATTAATGGTCAATAAAAATTACGATATAAAAATATAAGATATAAATACATAGTGTAAATATCCATGTAAAAATGCAATATTATTCTATTTTATCGAGCCCTCCAAATGTTCAGGCAAAACGGTTTTCTGCAGCTGGAAAAAAATAAGTAGATACAATTATAATTATATACTACGAATGGAGATAATGAAGTATACATTAAGGTTGTAAAATAAATAGAACGGAAAATACACTGAAAGAAGTAAATAAATTTAATTGTAATCAAACGTATAATACAATATTTCAAGCATCAAAAGCTTGCATAAAATTTTAATTTTCACGCGCCTTCAAATAGGCTCAAAGTTGTGTCCAGTGTTGTCACAGTGTTGCGTCCAATGTATCAAGGGGTTTAACACGACTCGGGTTTTCGTCAGATCCGAAATTAATGTAATATTCGAAACACATAATCTAAAGGCAATTTTACTCGCGGAAGAAAAGCGATTTTTTCGCAAAATGTTCTTGTTGTTGTTTTTTTTTTGTAATTGAAAATTGGGCGCCAGTAAAATGCAACGCGCCAGATAACACTGTATGCCAGGCCGCAGTCACTTAGATTAATGTATAATATAATAAAATATATAGCATATACAAAAATTGGTGTCTCAGAATTAAGATGGTTACTGCCCAATATGTCGAAGGCATTTTTGGTTAGAGTTGGATTTACAATGGTTGGGAGCCTTTAACTTTTATTGTCGGCCAAAGTCGAGTAGCAAAGATCTTGCTCCTGTTATTCGACGATAGCAAAATAATTTGAACCGCATAAATATACGGTTCAAACGGTTCGTCGAACGAGACGTTAAAATTGTGAATAATTTGAGTTATATAGATGACTCAAACGAATGAAAATTATTAGACATGCGAAATAAATGTGTCAATTTCGAAGTAGCTTAGGTCTTGCCCTGGGTATCCCGTAAGATGTTTGAAAGTTTATATTGAAAATTGTCAGTTGTTTAGGTCTTGCCCTGACAGTCGACAGTAATAAATGGAATTACAATTTTAAGTAGTTACAGGTCAAATGTTTATATCTTGCTACGAAAATTTGAACTGAATACCGTGGCGAAAGTATCGGATAGGAATTCCTTCCGAACCAATCTGAATCATTCCGGAATCTGTATCCGAATCAATCCGAGTCAATTCGAACCAATCCGAAAAAAGTTCTACATTTCGTTTGACCCAAATCGTTTAAAAATTAATCCGGCTCAATCCGGTTCAATCCGAACTCCAAAACGAACCAATCCGAACCAAGGTTTCAATCGAAATGAATCCGAATCAATCTGAACTCGGATTGATATACACTGAATTTTCAATTCGAATGAATCCGAGTTCGTATTGAATTGGATTCATTCGGATTGAAAATCGTTTTAGGTCAATCCGTGTTCGGAATCATTCGGATTGAAAATTTGGTTCGTATTTATTCGGACTGGACGTTCGGATTGAACCGGATTGAGTCGGATTAATTTTTGATTGGAAGGTATTCCTATCCGATACTTCCGCCAGGGTAAATACAATTTCGGAGTAGCTTAGGTCTTGCCCTGGGTATTTCGTGGGACTTTAAAAATTATATTGATTAATTGTTGGTTGTTTAGGTCTTGCCCTGACAGTCGAAAATAACAAGCGAATATTACAATAGAAGGTTAACGGTCAAATGTTTATGTCCTGCCATGACAATTTGAACCGAATAAAATATTATTACAGTGAAATAATTAAATCATGCTCTAATTATTGAATAAACTGTTCTGAATTCTTTGAAAATTGAATAACTTAGATCTTGCTCTGGTTGCCAATGTAAAATATGTCGATTATTAGTGAAAGCCTCACCTTGGCTTTTCGAACTGTTTACTAAAATTAAAACTTTATGAAGAATTTGTTGATGTTAGGTCTTGCCCTGATTATTGGCAAAAATTTTCAGAAATTAAAATCTTTTCATCGAATTGAATAAAGGTAAGATCATGTTCTGATCTATTGGATCTGAATAATTAAATTTAAATTAAACTAGATTTGATCGATATTGGGTCTCGCCCTTAATATCGGTAATATAACCGATATTAAAAGTTTGTTTCATCGAACTGAATAAAGATCGGATCTTGTTCTGATCCAAAAAATTAATTGAAGAAGAATCTTATTCTGATCGACTGGATGAAATTTGGGATAGCTTCAGATCTTACTCTGCCTATTTTAAATTTTGATTTTGTAAATTATCAAACCAAATCAAAAATCCTTCTGATTAATTAAATTGAAATGAAGTTAATCTTGATTTCGTCGACTAGTTGAATTCATATTCTAACTCTTCGACCAATAATTGAGCAATTAATAATTCAGTAATTTCGGGCTTAACAATTTCCCTAATTCAAATTGAGTTTGGCACAACATTTAGATTGTCCTTTGAATTGAAATGTTCTTTTCACCTCCAAGAAGAAAGCCTAAAAAAGTTCAATCTCAAAGGGGCACCAAAGAAAACATCTCGGCACCAGTCGACCAGACGATTTCATTAGGACAAAATAACGAGACGGTGACTGAAAACAACATGAGCGAGACAGACACAGAAGTACAAGTCCCGCTTAATATCGAGCCAATTAATACACCTCACACCGGTTTCCCCATGGGGGCAGGAAGAGGAAGAGGAAGGGGTTCACGTGCAACGACTCCTGCCCGACCCGGGTCAGCCACTGCCAGGCTTGATCAAAATTACAATGTCCTAGAACGCAACTTAGAAGTTGTCACTACCCGATTTGACAATATGATCTCTCAGCAAAGTAGTTTGTTAGAGAGGCTATTATTGCTGAATAAAGATCAGATTGAACAACGTCACACTGCCAATCTTGACGATCCCCCCTTACAAATTCCGATCAATCGACGGTCTGAAGGGGGAGAAATTTTGCCGAAGATACCCGGTAATAAAGATTATCCAAATCATTTCGCGGATGTCGGATCGGATTTGGACGCTATTCGGGATCGTCGTCGTCGAAATCTGAATTCGGTTTTGATGAACCCCGCATTTAGTTCGGAAGCTTTTGCTAATTTCAATGGAAGTCGTGACGCAACCGAGACTTCTAGACTCAGACCGATACACGATCCGTCGACCGATAGAAACAAAATGGGTTCGGTGGAAAGGGAACTCAGGTACGTTCTTTTTGAGAATGAGGACCCAACGTTTCGGCCTAGAGTTTCAACTGTGGATTCTCGATTTCCTCGCGACAATAATTTTTCACAAAATAAAAACGTGAACGATTACGATTTGTGTAGTCAAAACACCGTTTCGCGACTAATTAGGGTTGTAGTTGGTGAACCAAATGCCAACGGGAAAATATACGAGAGGGAGATTTTTATCTCGGAACAACGTTACCGCGAAATTACGAGAAGTGAAGGAAATAGCTACCAAAATATTCAAGGAAATAATCGAAGCATGAGTCATATCCCGCTTTGTTCAAACGATTCCCGCAGTTTTACATTATCCTGTCGGGATATGAATGTATCGTCTACACGTAGAACGGGTTCGCTATTCTCCTGGCGTGAAGACGACTCAAGCGAAAGCGTCAGTCCTTCTCGAAATAATTGGAGACAAGGCCAAAATACGTGGTTGTTTCGTAGACTCGGTAGGAGTTACACTGGTTCCAACGGTGACATGCCAATGAAAATCGATCGCATAGTCAGTTCCTGGAAAACCTCTTTTCCAAAAACAGAGGGAAATCCAGAGCAGTTTCTGTGATTTCTCGAAGATTATTTGAGTACCAGCGGGATACATGGGGACTTTTTCGTTCCGTGTTTGTCGAAAATATTTGAGGGTCCGTACAGGTCATGGTACCTCCTTAACAAAAACTCGTGGCGTACTTGGAGGGACTACTCACGCGCTTTGCGATACGAGTGAGGCGTTAAGAAAGACGACGCTGACCTTCTCCTCGAGGTTCATGAAATGAAACTCGAGAAGAACGAAACTCTTGCGGAGTTCGCGTGTAGGGCTAGACACATATTCGAGCGTATGCAGTATCCGCCAGAATTCAGAGAACAACTGAAACAAATCCTAAAGAAGTTTAATCCGCGACTGACTTTTGAGATTTTAAATTTATCTCTTCAAAACTATACCGAGTTTTTGTATTATGTTAACGAGCGTGACTATCTCTACCACAGATCAATTGAGTCGCAAAAGGCGCGTCCGAAGTCTAGTCCAACAGACTTAAATTATGTTCAAGGGCGGTTTGGCTCGGTTGACGAACTCAACGAGCATTCGGTAAGAGACGAATTGAAGTCAGACGATGAGAATTTCGAAAAAGAGCTAGGTACAGAATTTAATGTCAAAGATCTGACCAAAATTGGGACAAATTGCAAGGAATGTCAAGTCGAGCGAATAAAGCAAATAACATCGGCGTGAAACCCCCTGTCAAAAAACAGTCTAGATCGGGTGGATCAAGACCTCCCTTTGACCGGTTTAAATTGTTCTGTTGTAATTGTGCGGGATTAGGGCATTCGTTTCGTTACTGTACGTCAGAACCGAAAATAGTTTGCTGCCTTTGTCGCGAATTAGGACACTTTAACACCACTTCTCCAAAACAACAGGGGAAATGCCAGAAGCGCTCGGTAACTTCGCCTCGGATCACTGAAACCAAGATCAAATCTGAGGATATTCGGAATCCTTCTTCGTCTGAAAGGATCGTCGATGTCCAAAAGATTTTAAAAATCGACCAATCTAAAAATATAGGTGGCGTTGACTGTGATGTCAGCAAAATAGGTTTCAATGATCCCAAACCACTGGAGTTACGTTTATTGGACGAAATTCCTAGTCAATCGGAAGACTCTGATCACGAAGTGGAGCATGTCCTACATGCGAAACAGGAGAGATCGACTGAGGAAACTATAGCCTCATTGTCATTTTCAGACGAGGATTCCGAAAAGGACAGCTTCAGGTCGGTCGATCTTAAAGGAAAGCCGAATTCTTTTAGAACTTGGTCTCCACCTCGACTTCCTCCACCCGTCATCCATCGACTAGCACAGAGAAAAATATATCATCCTGGTAACGCGACGCAAGAATAAAAAAAGTCGATTCGAATACCTGTAGAAATTAACATTTTCGACGAGAAAATGCGCGGCATAATCGACAGTGGCAGTGATAGATCATTCCTGAGCATATCCGCTTGCAAACGTGTTAAACAATTCCAAACTCAAGAGTTACAGACTGATCTGACACCTCGTGCAGGCATCAGGTTTAAAAATAATCAAAGACCTTTAAAAGATCTATTGACTACCAGGCCCCTACAATCACCTTGGGCCCAATTATCCGTTGAAACCGTCGTCTCTCAAGCGCGAACCAAAAGAGGAAACACTAATTTAATCGTCGTTCAGGACCTCTATACAAAGTACATAGAGTTATTTGCAGTTCGACATAGGACAAGTAAATGCGTAGCTAGAGCACTTGAAATGATTTTCGACCGTTGGGGGGCCTCGAAGTCAATCGTTACAGATAACGGTACGGAGTATATAAATAAGGATGTTAATGCCCTATTGTTGGCAAGAGGCGTTAGACATATCACTACGACGTTAAGTCATCCCCAAAGCAATCCGGTCGAGCGCGTTAATCGAACCATTAAGCCGATAATTTCCGCGTTCATAAACGAAAGCGTAGGGAATGGGATGAAAACTTGTCAAAGCTTCAGATTGCGTCTACTACCGTTCCGCATTCAAGTAGCAGAGTATCGCCCTCCTTTTTGAATTATGGCCGTGAAGCGGTGGTCAAGCATGTAACGAGGTTCCCTAAAAATGTCTACGATCCCACTTTCAAAAACTCAATTGACGAATGGACAGCGCGAATGAGTAAAATTGACGAATTTCGTCATAAAATCGAAAATCAAATCAAGAAAAACTCTGACAAACGTTTAGCCAGGGCTAATTTGGATAGTGTCGAGTCAGAGGAAATTAATGTGGGAGCTGAAGACTATGAGCTAAATAAAATTTGAGTAATCAGGCCGAGGCATATTCCTCGAGGTTGGCACATAAATTTGTAGTGCCGGTCTTCGTTAATAGAATATGTGGACTGATCACGGTAGAATTGACAGACAAGGCTGGTAAAGTAGTAGGAAAATACAGTATTTCTGACTTAAAATTTCCACGTCGAACTCTACGCGCTAAGTAATGTACATTTTCAGCTCGCGCTAAGAAAGCGATCCACCGTCGCTCCTCTGTTCGAGACACCGAGTCGTCCTCCCAGTTTGACAACATGTCGGATTCGTCCAAACACAGCTCTGGTCTCTTTTACCCTCCACCAGTTTCCGAAAGAACATTGGAATTGACGAAACAGCAGGCCAAGCTGAAACAAAAAAAAATTTTGAGTCTTAAATTACTGATGGAGGCCGAAATGCATCTCGCGAAGTCCCAGGAGGTTAATCTCGAGAAATCCGATCATAGAGACGTCTAACGATCGCTTCAGGAAGTTAGAAACTTGCCTCTGATGGAGTTGAAATTAACGAAGTCAACGAGGCTTACGTCAGCACAACTGCACGTTGAGAACTTGCAGCGAAATCGAATACCAGCTTCCGGTCACCCGAACAAGAAAACCAGCACGAGAACAGAGTGTAAGTCAACCGACGACCCAATGGCCCTTGTCGCGCCATCAGCGGTCGTTTAGCCACTGTCATTTTACAGGATTCCGAGGTTCGAGGAGATTCTTCAGGAGTTGGGCGTTTCGCACCATATCAGTCCCAGGGGACAATAGCAACCCCTTTACATGGTCGATTGCCGGATCATCAGCCATACCTTACTTAAGGATCTCATAAGGAAAAGGGCCGAGATTCTCGTGCAGAAGATGGAGTCCAAGAAAGTCGACAAACGTCTCGACGAATTCATGAAGGAGAGGCCAGAGCTGAACAACGGCAAGGAAATGCAGATCGTCGTTCCAGTAAAATGTAAGAAGGGGCCAGAAAAGAAAACGCCGTTTAGGTCATCGTCTTATGCGACAATTCGATGAGTTCAACAATAGGTTGGTTGCGTTCTTGTACGATTAGTCTTCGCATATAAGTTTTCTTTCTTTTTTTTCGCAATTGGCAAATTTTGCTCTCGTTGAAGCCAACAATACTGAAGTAGTATTTCAAGTCGCAGTTCGACTAAGTATCCGACGATTTTGTGCTATATTGTTGAGTGATAAAACGTAGTATAGAGCCAATATAATCGTCGAAACGGAAATTCCTGAAATATATCATTTTGAATTTTGTGTCAATTTTATGTTAAATTTTATGTTATGTTACAGTACTTTACCTCGATATAATTATTGAATACTCTTTTGTTTCAGAACTACAATTGTTTCATTCTCACCTTGACGTCACAGCTTGAAGGAGGAGAGTGTGACACGAAATTATTCCAGTCCATCATTCAATTATAAAATTGCATTAACTAAACCATCCGTGGACGTCAAGAGGAGAATTTTCATCGTGAAGTCGACTTTGGGACTTTGACGTAGAATTTTGAATTCAAATTTGTCGTCGATAAGTCAAGTTTCTAACCGACTCGTGATTGGATTGACGGTCATAGGGTTTGGGGACCCAAACGAGAGTCACGCGCGGCAATTAAAATACTCGTCCACGAGGAAAGCGAAAGAGCGTCACTTTCCGTCGGAATCTCGTCGAAAGACATTGTATCGCAAATTTCATCGGGGGTCGGTTTCCATCGTTGTACACAATGTTACTAATCATATTAATCGTCGAACTACAGCGAGCATTATTACCGATTATTATGGGTCTTCCCAATGAACCCTCCCTGCTTATATGTCTCCGCTCTTATTCACTTTAATTCTTTTCCTTGTTGATTAGGATACGATCAGCTGGCGCTCAACATATTTTATTTTATTTGTAAATTTATTTAATCGAGCCTTGGCGGCCTTGACCCAAGCTGCGCCAAGTGAGGGACGAATTTTTGAGAAAAGAGAATTATAAAATTTCTATTATTATTGTCAAATTCAAAACCAAAATTACATCCTGTTTCAAGATACTCCAAGCTTAGCAAGCCTCTACCCCCTTTACCTCGAGGGAGGTATATTCAAGGTACGGAAGATCTAGGATTATGACCGATGGATTGTCATCATCTTGCATGTGCTTCGGTCAAGTTGCTTCAACTCATCGACGTTCCATTTTACTGCACCAAAAGTGTAGAGCAGTATAGGAACGGCAAGCATATTGGTCGCTTGGATCTTATTCTTCTCAGATAATTCGGAAGCCCAAATTTTTCTGAGAATTTGGCAATACCCTTTTTCAAGGGCCCTTTTTAACATACGCACATTTTGGGTTCCCGCCACATAGGCATTCAGCGCTTTTGCCTCAGAGCACAATAGATAGAGGCAAAAGGGAGATACAGAAAAGTATCGGACTTAGAGAGTCTCCTTGGAAGACCAACCTCTTATATGTGATATAGCTGGTAGTGACTTGTCTTCTGTCAGATGTTATGGCAAATCTTGTCCGCCACAAGAGCAAAAGCTCTTTCAAGCATCTCATTATTTTTGGATGCATCTCCAGGCACTAAAGCAGCTTGGTAAGTAGCTCATGGTACGTGTTATCGAATGGCCTTACGATAGTCAATCCAAGCCATGCACATATTGCATCGCTACCTGATCGAGTCCTGGATAATGCACCTGTCTATTAACAGGTTCTTCCTGCACGGAAAAAATAAGTCTTGGAACACTTCCTAGATTAGTGCTGGACTTTTAGACGGGCCATCATTTTTATAAAGTCTTGTATACTTTCTATAAAGTGGTCGTAAATTTTCATGGAAAAATAAAGAAAAGTCATGGAAGTTTTCAAACACAGTCAATGAATAACAGTCTTGGAATTCTTATCAGACATTTTACAAAGAAAATGTATAAAGTCATGAAATGACTATAAAAAACTCTTTATATTTTCAAAGACTTAAATTGAATATGTGCGTGATTCAGAAAGAAAGAACTCGAATACGAGTCAGGGAAACACTCCATGACTATCTGCGAGAATTTTCAGAGCCGCGGTCAGTGGCGTTCAGTGACAAATTCACATTGGTATGAATGTAGTAGACAGTGGACGAAGATTCAGTGCTCTCAAACCTCGGAGATTGGTTATCATTGGCTTGCTTATTTAAAATGATTAAATGTGCAAATAAATTGTTCACAACAAAAAGTTATTGTAAAACGCATAACTATATTAAGAATGATTTCAAATGATTATTTATGATAAAAAAGGTATGCCTTTCCTCGAATTTAAAATCGATCATTTATTTTTACAACTGGTCGCATAAAGGATTTAAATCTCCAGGATTTAGTCGAGGTGATAAATTTTATTCACTTTCTACCTTATTCTGCTACATATCAAATTCCTTTAACAAAGTTGCACGATTGTTTCTTAAACGAACATTTACAGGCTTCAAAATTTTTAGTGGTATTAATTATTCCTACGTCTTTCTCAATCTTCGCGATATTACTTATAATACACTTATTTCTATTGAAAATAAATTAGAAGATGGCTATTATTACATTGCAAAAAACTGGATGTAAGCAGATTTTATTTTCAAGTTCGTATTTCTGTACATAAAATATTTATAAAAATATTAAATTAAAATATAAGAATGTCTCTCATAATAGAATAAAATATGTTTGTTTTTCATTACAAAAACATTTGCATAAAAGCCATCTTCACGTTTATAATTTTAATAAATAATAAAAAGTTGTTTAGAAGTTAATCGAGTCACCACTAATACTTCTTGAAACACTGACAGATCCCCAAGATATTACGAATCGAATATCTGGGTTATTTTTTTTTAAAGATACACAACAATTGTTTAAACAATTTCCTTATTTATTTAACAAAATTGATTATTCTGATATAAAATCTAAAATACTTTTCGTAGATTGTGGTTAAAATTGCTATTTCTCATCAAAATTTCATTTAAAATAACCATTTTTTACATAACAATCTATTAAAAGTATTTTCGAATCTATCTCAATAATTCTTTCATCTTTCAAGAGTGTTAATGCAAGTAGGTTTTTTCCCAAGTTAAAAAATTTTTTTATTAATAATTTATAGATATAATTTGGTAAATACATCAGTTTTATTGAAATAAATTGTTTATACCGCTGCAACTTATAAACAGTGCATCTCACAAAAAGAGCACAAAGGACACAAATTTTGATTTTTTGTTGACTTGTTATAAATTTCTTCTATCTATAATAAAATTCTTTAATTTAAAAAATAAAAATAACTCAATTTAATTTTTACACAGAAGTTTTATCATTTGCCGAAGTACTATGTAATTATTTATTCATACTAAATATGAAATTGTCTGAAGAAAATTTCCATGACATGGATTTTATATTTTTTTCCATAGAATCGAACGGTGCAATTAGTTTTTTTGTATATCTCACAAATTTGAAAAATTATTCAAACAATTTTAGTTTAAATGAAGAAAAAACATTTTTTTACGTAAAATCATCCTTAGGTCAAAAAATAATTTTCCGTGAAAAATTATATTTCTCAATTATTTAAACAAAAATTGTTAAACAATATGTTTAATTTATTAAGCATAGTCAGTCTTGCAGCAAGTTGTCTAATTCGCAGCCCTCACTCAGATTATTTTTACGCGGTTATGCAGTTTCCAGCTGTAGCACAACGCCAAGATTTTTTGCCGTGTTTTCATTGCGAATGATTAGCCGAGTGGCTTGAGCGGTTAGGAATGAGTTGCGTTAGTCTCGTGTCTAGAGCAGCGTTTCCCAAACTTTTTTCGCACTTTCTGGGGAGCGGTAGGGTCGCCACCCTCAAATTTTTTCACAATACTCGAACCCAAGAGAGACACTGGACGCCTGTCACTCTGACCCGGATGCTTGCTTAGCGCGACCTTCCCATTGTTAGAGAATTAGAGCCGGTTGAGGAAAATGAAAATTTGGTAAAATAGTAATAAATTGAACTTTATTAGGATGCGTTAGATTTTTTAGATTATGGCAAAGACGTTAAAAAAAGATAGAGGAAAATCGGATAATAACTTCAAGAGTTATCGCACTTTTGTTACACTGAGAGGTCCCATTTATATATTCACAAGATTTGTAAATGTTTCCTTCATTAGTGCAGATATCAACCGATTTTCAAGAATTTTTTTTTCATATTTTTAGAATTATGTCACGGATTTCATTCAGCTAATTAAAATTTAATTGAGCCATGTCTTTATAATTTCAGTTATTGTAACTGGTCATTGTCTCATAACAATGAAAGGGTTGTTCGCGGCAGGTATACGAAAGCAGCCGTTTGCTCGCAGGGGGGAGTCTGCCGAGCTACCGGGCCCGGGGTGGCATCCCCCTACCGGGCGGTAGGGTATCTACCCGCGGTAGTAGTTTGGGAAACGCTGGTCTAGAGTATAGGTAGTTATAATCCCCGCAGCGTGCGTCCGATTTTTTAGAGCGTCAAAAGCGTACGATTAATATAAGTAGTGATTGTATGTGGTACATTATGTTTAAATAAATATATAAGTTAAAAATAATAATATTATAAATTTAAAAAAGAATTTTTTATTTTTTATCAGCATAAATGGCTAGCTTGACAGTCTATGAACCCTTCCTTGACTGTCTTCGAGAATTTAATATTGAAGTGTTGAACGACTTACAAATTTGTCTGTGATATTTTGTTCATGGAGTCTAGGAGTGCTTCACTGACTATGCTGGACGCAATCTAAGAAGTCTTATATTTCTTCAAGCACTATTTGCGCGATTTTCCAATACGATATTTTCCAATTTTCAAATGCTTTTAGACCTATCCTAAAGTCACAGACTCGGACAATGAAAATTTCCAGCACTTTTTTTTCCGTGTGCTACCTGCCAGCCCTCTCTTGCATCCACGTTGTTTAACTGTTGCACTCTATACCGGCTCGATAGATGTTAATATCCTCTCTTTGAGGATGCCAGTGAATAGCTTGTAGCTGGGGTTTAAACAAGCTATGGGCCTGTAGTTCTTTGGGCTTGACAAATCTTCGGTCTTAAGAAAGTAGTCAATATACGAGCTAGACCTTGGTGCGTAGAAGTCAACTTCTTCTACCAAAATTTGTTGATTTTATCTGGCCCTGGCGTTGAAAAGTTCTTATCTCTAGCGATAATTTTCTTTACTTCTTCAGCAGTAATTAGTGGACATTGTTCCTCTGGACTTTGTCACCTTTGCCTTTGGCAAAAGTTACGAAAGAGTGATATATCTGAAGCGCCTTCATTTAGCTGATAAGTATCTCCATATACTTGCTCCCAGAAGACTAGAATCTCTTCTTGAATAGGCGGATTTTTAACGGCACATGACGTTTTGTGCAATACGCTCGCGAGTCTTACTCAGGCGTACTGAAGTATCGTTACTTCTATTGTCGCTAAGCAGGGAGACCGCCTTCTCGTGAACTACACGGTTCAGATTCCAGAGATTAACATTTTCGGGGAGCAAATCGGGGAGAGCAGTATTAGCTTTACCTAATTTGCCCATCCTGAGAAAGACTTTTTGGTGGATTTTTGTTCTCCTACTTCTCATGTTGGCATTATCGGCTATCTGCAAAGGTGGTCTTGCTGGAACGGATAGTATGTTCGCTGGAGGATGTTGCTCTTCTAGATAAAGATCTTCATATCCGTTTTTTCGCAAAAAGGATACCTGATCTCTTAAATACTGACGCGTTTTATGAGCATATTCCGGGCGCATATTGACCCAACGTTCATGTAACCTCTGCACGCATCCTGTTCCTAACCTTAGTTCACAAGTTGCAAAGTAGGAATTTTCCGTCCTGCAATTTTATTCATGAAACCATATTTTAAATATATACTTGTGCATTGGGATTGATTTTGAATTATTAATATATAAACTTAATTTTATGCTGAAATAAATTAAAGATGCAACTTATTTATCCTATTAGAAATCTTATTAATCGTTCAACCTCAAAATTAATTCCATTGCTATTTTTCTTTTTGTTCGAAAACAAACGATGGTTGTTGTTGTGCCAAGTTCTTTATTTGCATTCACGAAAAATACGTTTCACTTTGTTCGCGATAACTCTTATTATTTTTCAAATAATAATTAAGTAAGCGAAAAGTTGTTTCAAATCTAAAGTCCTGATTTATGGTTCGAATTCACTCATACTTTGTCGTTTTCTTATTGCTGCTAAGGACGTAGCAGACGACGACTCTTATTCCATGGTAGCATAAACTTTCGCCAAATATCATGTAAACTTTAAAAACGGAAAATTTTACATGCAACAAAATTTAACTTTAGTTTTTTCTGTGAGCTTAAGTTATTAACAGTCCACGCGACGTAAAATAGTGGGACTTCCTTTCAATGTCGATAAAAGTCCTGAGTCGATAACGCTACTAACAAAGGAAGTGGAATAAGAGGTTTTTAGTCAGGCATTGATACCTCGCCTGAAAAGATTTAAAAACGTTAGATATAGAAATAGATACTGTAAACATCTTACCTTTTTTTTCCGTATTAATAATGCTATTATTAAAAATATTGATGAACCATTCCAGGGAATATTGGTACATGGTATCCACGTATTGTAAGTCAGACAAGCAAAAAAATAAAATTTGAGCACGGTTTGCAACTGGGATATAGAGAGACCTTGTTCGATCGATATCTGCTTGAGTTTCTTCGACTGTCTCAACTTTTGCCTGTGGAGTAGCATAGTTGAGTTTGTTTGACAAACTTAAACTTTAGGACCAAGAGAGTCAATTAAATATTTCAGGAATAATGGATGATTTACCATATAGCGCAAAATTCAATGTCCTTGATGTTTATTAAAAATGAGTTTGAGTTATAGACATGAATGTACTTTAAAAGAGTATAAAAAAATGAGAAAGCTCATTTTTGTCTCAGGCTTAAGATGGTTACAGCCCAATATGTCGCAGGCATTTTTGTTAAGAGTTGGATTTTTTGAATAATGTGCACGGCGCTGTTCTGGTATATATGTTTTATCAGTCACGAACGCATTTTTGCAATACAATCAAGCGACATGATAAGAGCAGTATGCCTAATTTGACATATTGGGCAAAGTCTGATTTTTTACCCCACCATTTACAGACTGGGTTGCAGGCAAGTGCATGATGGGAATTTTTAAAGAGTGTAAAAGAGTATAATATATAAAGTTGAAATTTTTTTACAAGAAAAACCGCGGGATTTCACCGGGAGCGGGTGCCATTCTAGAAAATTTCAAGTCTCGAGCACCCTGAGGACACGAAGCGACCCAAGGACGACCGCCTTCTGTATTTTCCCCGCAAGTGTCTTAGCATTTTGTTGACACGCAGGAATGCTTTTCAGGCTAATAACCAGTGAAAGCTTGGCATCTTCAAGAGCACAGATGCTCAGGACGACCAGCTGGCCATAGGTGTGATTTACCGCGGTTCTACTGGCAGCCAGTGTTATTTTAGCTTGGTAATATTCGAGGCTGATTGGTAATTTTTTATTTCAATTGATATAAATTAAATTTATCATCTCAAAGTATTAGAACATTAGTATATTAAAAATAATCGTGAATTTCCGGTATATTTTCATAAATTTCTGCATATTTTTCCTTAAATTTCCCTACATTTTCGAATTCATTTTTCTAAATGTTCGGTTAAATTTCTACAAATTGCCACATATTTTGCCCTGAATTTCCATTACTTCTCGAAAGTTTCCGATATTTCGATTTAATATTTTGATTTTTGTCCGCCATTCTGAATTGAATAATTCCACAGAAAAAGTCTTACCAGGCAGCCCTAAGAGCTTTACACATAAACTTTCCATGAAATATGCTTCCGAATCAATCGTTTTCAAAGGCTCAAAATTCGGGGACATATCATCTCACATGCGGCAAGTCTCTCTGCGGCATGTCACAACTGCGGCATCTCTATCTAGCGGCTTCTCTCCCGCGCGGTATTTTTCACAGTAAAATTGACATTTTTGCGGCATCTCTCACCGCACCCCTGCGACTGGTCAAAGAAATAATGTTGGTCAATCCCCTACCCCTTTTCCAACGTCTCGTGGGGGCGGGAAGGCACCCCTGTGACTAGCCACAGAAATAATATTGGTCCCCTTTCCACTGGTGAGAGATGCCGCTAGGTAGAGATGCCGCAGGTGTGACTTGCCGCAGAGAGACTTGCCGCATGTGAGATGATATGGACCCCGAAATTCCGCTGAGCGTCTGCATATAGCTAAATTTTTTTAAAAATGGTAAAGTTATTGTAATATTTTCCGGCCCATTAGAGATTTGAATTTCTTGACCCAATCAATACGATTTATTTGATCTTAAATCTCGAAAAATGTTTCAAAAATGTCGATGCTCAAATTTTGCGCTATGCGGAGAATCACCAAAATATAGAAATTAATGTCAGGACACCTTCAACATGAAAATAATGTTGGGAAACTTCAGTTAAGCAATTTTTTTTTGTTGAATAAAGAGAACTGCCAAATATGACAGAGAATGTTTATGCATCATCAAATTTTGTCAAAATTAAATTTCTTTGCCTTGCTGAAAACATAAGCGTCGTTTTTGGGTGTGAATTAAAAATGTTATTGATAATTGTGGACGTAAAAACGCTTATTTGAAATGGATGTTATGCGATTTAGAATGTGACTATTTAAGCTTATATCAATGTTTTCAGACCAATCCTGGGCTGAAAGTAAGACTTACCTTAATTTCTTCGCTTTTGGCTTTTGAAGCCTCTAAAGTAATAATTAAATCGATGTCATCAATTGCCGAGCCCTCAGATGCTGATAATCGATACAGTATTCGATCCTCGATTAGCTTTAAGTCACGTTTCATTTGCGCATTCGATATTATTAAAGCACTTCTAGTCTCCTCCAAATCCGGCCTATCTTGGAAAACCACGAGCGAAAGCATTTGATCTGATAGTCCACTGCATCAGAAATAAAGTATTAATCATTGTATACAGTATTCCGAAAAATGATAAAAAAACACTCCAAATGAATAACACTCCATTTTAGCGGACCAATAGACAAAAATTTTGTACAAAAACAATAAAGTAAAAGCATTCTGAAAAAATCTTAAATAAGACTGTCACACCGTCACACAGTATGCCAAGAGTACTTTTTTTTGGACAAAAACCGATCGACAGTTCAATTTTTAACGGATTGTAATGTATTTTTTTCAATCACAATAAGGCTTCCAGAAAAGCGTGTAACTGCTTATGTTTTTATTTTAGCCAAAGCATTTAGCCAAATGTCATTTTTTCCATTTTTTTTCCATGAGTAGTCTTATTTTAAAAATGAAATCAACTAAAAATGTTTTGCCAATAACGTTTTGTTTTTAAAATTCAGAGCAAATGATAATTATTTGAATCATTTTTATAAACAAATTTCTATTTTACCTCTTTTCCATCATTAGGATCAATTTTGTTCTCGGAATGAACGAAGAATGTCTTGCCATTGACTCGTTGCTGTCATATTTTCCAAAATAATAAAAGCTGTTAATTATTCAACAGATTTTTCTAATTAAATGTTTATTTCTTACTGAAAAGCATAAATGTTTTTAGTCCCACTGTTTTATCAAATCTTATTATAATAAACAGATCAGCCTGTTCACCATCGTTAAGGCCCTAGTTGTAAAAAAGGTTTCTTTTTAGGGCGTGGCTACGTGTACCGAAATTTCGGTACAATTAGCCGGATTTTTTCGGTACGAATATGGGGAGCTGGAAAATGGGCTATTTGTACCGTGGTGCGAATAGCCGGATTTTTCTATAGACACACCCGTATTTGTACCGGAATTTCGGTGCACGTAGACACTTTCTTTTTATATTTTGTTTTATGTTGTACGCTTTAGAGTGTTTTTAATCATTCTAAACGTAAACAATTATTTTAAAAAGTTTAAAACGTACAAAATAAAAAAAGGCAAAGAGGCTTAACTGTTATTCATTAATATAAAAATGCTTGAAAAAAGGTCAATGGCAAGACATTCCTAGATGATTCCGTGAAAAAATTAATCCTATTCATGGAAGAAAGGTAAGAATAGATACCTGTTCATAGAAATTGTTTAAATAAATAAAAATTGTTGACAAATTACCAAATATGTCAGCAAGGAGTCATTGAAAAGCCATTATCAGCCTATTCATTCAGACATTTTCAAACTGTGTATTTGTTTACAAAGAGTGCGTAATGAATTGCAAAAGAGGAGCTATTTTTTCAACTAATCGTAGTCATACATTAATTTATCTATAATTTTATGTAAAAACTATGAATTTCAATAACTAGTCAATCCAAATCACACGAAAACATGAGACTTGTTCATTAACTTATTTATAAAATTGTAAACAATTTATTTTTCTCACACCAACACATTATAAACTACTTAGGTTTGTTAATGAATTCATTTAGTCCCTAATCTATTGAATTTGAGAATCATTAGAATAGTTTCATACTTAAAAAGTTATAAAAAAGCCTTAGTGTCACTTAAGAAGAATATATCAAAATCCTTTGTAAATTTAGCTGTTGAGTGATTTTTGTAAAAAAAGTGCTTTTTAACAAACTGTGCTTCACACCTATATTAAGGCTAGATAGCTGTAAGGAAGCAAATTTAAATTTGCGCTTTGTACATAATAAAATGGGAAGAAAAATTAAACAAATTACTTGCACCACAAATCATCTGCATTTAAGTAGCTAACTGAATTACATTTAAAGAAATTCTTTAATATAATTGAGACAAAATAAATTATTACTTGAACTCAACTATCGAGTAAGCATGTGCGCGATTTGAGAGGGGGGGGGGGGGCGAGATTTTTTTTCGTATATCACACAAAAAATTTTATTTATACCTTGCAGTCAGAGTAAAATTGACAAGTAGCACTTTCACAGCAGCTTCCGGGGTATAATGGGGATTAGTCAACTTCGTGGTGAGGTACAAGCGGAAGTCAAAACTGTATGGGACAATATTTTCTCCTATTTTTATATGTGGTTGGCCGGCTTGGTTGAATAATGCACGCATGAAAATCGTATCCAGAGATGCTTCTAGCTCTACACCCACGTTTTCAATCAGACATGATCTGCCAAAGCGGACGCAGTTTTCGATGATACGTAGCAAATCTTTATCGATCATTTTCGCTATCGATAGGCCATTTACTTTGCACTTAAAATCAGAAGAGAAATGGAAGACAAATTTTAATTACAACATTTTTTCTGGCGGGTCGTACTTTAAGCTTAAGTTAAGTGATAATTCAAGTATATTTAGTTACGTCAGAACGGAAACTTCTCAAGTCTATTACTAAGTCTTATAGTCATTACTGAATGCAATTAGCAGTATGTTCCTCGAATCGAAAAAAACTGCGATACAAAGGGCGAAGATAACGCCTTCTCGGTGTGGCCACTACGTGACTGCACAACATTCTCAATGATTTTGAGGCTGCTATTTACTCAAGAAAAATAAACTCGTCATGCTTACTCTTTGTCGAATATATCGAAAATTTGGTTCAAAATAGAATTTTCTCGGACTAAACTTATATTTTTACGCTGAAAATGTAAATCGCAAATTTCTTGTGATATTGGCTAAAATTAATTTTTAATATTCAATTTACGTCAACTCAATATTCATGTAAGAAACTTTTAAGAAGTTAAATCAGTCAATGTAGTTTTGCAAGAAAATATCGGTACGAATACGGATCGACGATTAAATTTTTTCTTGATTTAAGAAAATGTATTTGATTGAAAAGTATTAAAATTTTTCATTGAAGTACATTTTTCGAGTAAATAAAAAATGTTTTAGGCCCAAGAAAATATTGTATCGACCGTATTCGTATTGATATTTTCCGTTTTTAATGCTAACATTTCCGTGTAGGGTTTTCAGACTAACAAAAACTGTTCAAGGATCTTGAGTTGAAGCAATGTGACGTATGTACGTAGACGGAGGAAAATGGATATTAAGACAAAATATCTGGATTTCTAACTATATGATAACGATCTAGATATGAAAGTGCAGTATCCTGATATTTAAATTCAATATCCAGATAATTACACTTTACATATAAAAATATCCAGATATTAAGATTTAATATCTAGATATTAAATTTTAATATCAAGATATTAAATTTTAATATTAAGATATTACACTTTAATATCTAGATCATAGTTCTTTAATTAAAAACTCCAGATATTGAATCTTAATAACCATTTTTCTCCGTGCAATCATAAAATATGTTGCTCATTTCCAAAGTAATTTTTAGGACTGAATGCGAATCTGATACCATTTTTTTGCTTGAACATCAGGTTGTTGAAATTTTTGGGGTCAAAGTTTGTTGCTCTTGAAACATGACACTTGAAATGAGTGTAGAAAATTTATTTAACAAAAGCAGGTACATTATTTCGATGGATTTTTAAAACTTTCAATCCAACAACCACCATATTTTTGCGTTAACTCAAAAAGTTTTTGACATAATCGCCAGAAACTTGGAAAAAAATGAGGTTTTGTTCAAATATGTAAAAAAATTTGAAAATCAATAAGACGTAATTTGCTTCGATTTTAAGTGAATTTATAAAGGTAATGTGGTCGTTGAATTCAGAATTAAAAAAAAGCATCGAAACCATGTACCTTTTATTTTTTCTTAATACCGTGCACTCACTTATAATACGATTTTCAATTTAAAGATAAAATTTGACCTAAAAATCCGACATGCTGGGAAAATGACACATACCATTTCACGAATACACAGCTCATATTTTACTAACCAGTTAATAATTTACACCAAAAAATTTAATGTAAAATTAAATTCCTCGATGTCAGATTTTATCGAATTACTAAGCTATATTTTTACTTGTTTTCCTAAGAAATATTTGAAATATAAGTTACTCAAAAGCTTTTTTTTTAGACTAACCATGTTACGAATCCACTTGTTGGCTTGGCACTGGGGATCAATGAAGAGGGGCCATCTTTTCGAGTTTTTCGTCAGCACCGCGTTTTCTATGGAGAGCGAATCTCTAGGTAAACCATCAATGTGCCAGTTCCTTATCTCTACTCGGTCTCCCAGAACAGAGACGGGATTACAATGTAGAGTATGCGGAACCCCTTTCCCAAGGACCTCGTACCATGACGTTAATAGATTTTGACGGTAAGTGTCAGTGAATGGTGTTAAGTAAGCTATAGCACCTACAAATTAAAGACTGAACATCATTTATCATTTATCTCCTAATAGCTTTTATACCCGGCTTCGCCCTGGTGACCTCATTACATGTTAGTAGTTTTGTCACTTTTTATAACAATATATATACATATATATTTAAAGGTTTGTCATAAGGACAACCGCAGGATTTCTCCGGAAGCGACGGATTCAATACGATGATCCGGTAAAGTCTCGTGCACCCTGAGGACACGGAGCGATCTAAGGACGACCGCCTTCTGCATCTTCCCCACAAGCGTCTTAGCATTTTGTTGACACGCAGGGATGCTTTTCAGGCTATTAACCAGTGAAAGCTTGGCACCTCCAAGAGCGCCGATGATCAGGACGATTATGATGTTCTTGTCAGCTAGTGCCGAAAATTCGATAACAAACATGGTTCACTTCTCGCAGTCAAGGAGAACTATGTCAGGCATTGAGTGCGCAACAGAAACAATTGTCGAGAATATGAAGTTCCAGTATATGCGGCACTACTCATTTTCGACAATTGACTCTATTTCACTAGGAGCGAAATCATAATCACTTGTCTGAACTCATCGTCGATGTCGTATCAGCTATCGTTTGCTTTCCTTAAATCACCCGGATTGAAGTCGGGCGCGGAGTGTTTCATTTTGGCATGTCAAGACGGTGTCATTTCCACTCTAGCATACCGTGGCCACATTTTATGCCAAGACATTCCTGATGAAAGCTGCAGAGCGTGTCATGCACACCCCAATCATCTAGGACACATATTATCTCGCTGTTCAACTCATGCGGGAACGACCTACATCCAAAGGCACAATGCGGCACTGAGAGTGCTTTATTACCATCTATGTCACTCTTACGGCATTAGCCCTAATACCGCTCCGCTTAACGCTCCTAGCGAAATAGAGTCAATTGTCGAAAATGAGAAGTGCCGCATATACTGAAACTTCATATTCTCGACAATTGTTTCTGTTGCGCACTCAAGACCTGACATAGTTTTCTTCGACTGTGAGAAGTGAAACATGTTTGTTATCGAATTTTTGGCACCATCTGAAAAAAACATCATAGCCAAGGAGAATGAAAAGAAAGAGAGGTATAAAGACCTCGTAAGCGTGTTGCAATGGTTCTATCCGGAGTATTCTGTTAAGCTAATCGTCCTGATCATCGGCGCTCTTGGAGGTGCCAAGCTTCCACTGGTTAATAGCCTGAAAAGCATCCCTACGTGTCAACAAAATGCTAAGACGCTTGCGGGGAAGATGCAGAAGGCGGTCATCCTTGGGTCACTTCGTGTCTTCAGGGTGCACGAGACTTTTGCCGGATCATCGTATTGAATCCGTCGCATACTGTAACCACCTAGCTCACGGTCGTGAGACGTGGTTACAGCTGAAATTTTACCGCGATTTCGCTGGGAGCAGGTGCAATTTTTCAGATTAGCACCCGCTCCCGGCGAAATTCTGCGGTTGACCTTATGAAATACATATATATATATATATATATATATTTCTGTCCTCCTCGAATCATATCGATAAAAGTGGCGACAAGAGTCAACGACTCGAATCATATCTCTGTCTCTTTTCTTCTACCCCTTTCGTAGGCTATTCTCACTCGCTTAGTGTGGGAATTACACTATACCTACCCTATAACAATCCCCAATAAATAGCTTATGAAACTTACTGCACGAACCCTACATTAAAATCGACCAAACTCTTCAGAGGTTATAAGGGAACAAACAATCAAAGAGACAAACTCTTTTTTATTTCTATACATTAGTATGTACATATATACATTGATCAATTTAATGTATAGAATTGGACGTTAAATAGGATTTTGAATTTGATTTTAGTCTAATTTAAAATTCTTAAATTTTTATACATTTATCGTTCTTAGACAATAATTTAACATGCCCGACGTCTATACACTTTTGAAATCATTTGAAATCTTTGAATACTGGAGTTAGCGATCTAAGATTACTACACTGTGACCTGCTTAACTTCATAACATCTTTCGAATATCTGATGTGATTTTCAAGATTTACGAAAAAATGTTTATACACTTCAGAGATCTCCGGTGAGATTTATGAATTTTTTTCGACTGCTTTTGAGTTTGGGATCAACGATGATCTCCGAAATCTTGGAAATCTCATAAATGATTTTCGTGGTTTCTGAACGATTCAGAGAATCATACTGATTCGAAATCTTCGAGTTTTTCATTCTTCAGGGACAGTGAATAAGATTTTCTAAGTGAATAACAACTCGAACACGTTCTGAAAAGACTCAAGTATCTCGTGGAATTCATTTTAATTTTATAATATGTCTTTCTAATCAAGGGTTGTTACAAAGTTAATTATGTTTTCAACCTCTTCTCTTAAAGAACACGCCTGACGCAAACGAATTTCTACGTTTTTGGTAATAGACTGTCTATTACCAAAAAAATGGCTGTAGAAATTCTTTAAGAAGCAAATTTTATATGTTTTTACGTTTTTTTACAACAAAAGGTTCAATACATTAAATTGCGTGGTAACAAATTTGCGAGCATATGTTTCAAAACTATGATACATAACACATACCTCAGTAAAACGTATTTTGGTCTATTTAGAGTTGACTTAGCATGTAATCATAGTTGTAAATTGTATCATGTACGCGGAAAAAAATAAGATTTTTAAAGTTTATAGAACTAATTCATGAGAAGCGGATATAAGCGATAACTGAACTGAGTTTTATATAATTTCCAAAACATTTCAGATAACTTGTAGAGTTCTTCAGGTGTAATTATAAAAAAGTTCCGTAGTTTTTAAAGTGAGCTTGGAATAAAAATGTTCGATCATTATTGTGGAAAAAATCCACAAAAAGTCTTTACAAGATTCGTACACGGATTCGTAGGAATTAATTTGGATATTGTAGGGTTTATTTCCTTGTCTTCTTCAGGCAATCACTCAGAAACACACATATTGTATTTTCCACGGGACTGCATACGCCCCACACAACCGCCCTCTTTGGACCCTGCCGACAGACTCCTGGCCTAACACCCCACACTCTATAACGGAGTGGGGGACGTACACTACAGATATACTGAGTTTTTTTTAAATCATTGCATTATATGAATTGGAGAACAGAGTTCCGTAAAATTCGAAACCATTCGGAAAATACTTCATGCGCAAGTGTGTATGTTTTGTTTACTATATGTGAAGTTCGATATTATGGGGGTGGTTTTTTGTTAAAATAGAGGTTAGTAAATCGTTTTGAGTACACAGTTCTTTTTTATAATTTTGTAACAGATTTGAAGAGTTATTATCTTTCTGGAAACAAATTAATTTGCCAAAGCAGTTTCACTTTTGTGGTGTTTTCAAGAAAATTGACTTTCGAATATTTGCCACACGTCATATACAGTTTGGCGAAAAACTGTTCTCATCGGCCGGTAGCTCAAACAGTAGCACTTCGGCTTCATAGTTGGATGGTTGCGTGTTCGATTCTCGCTGCCTACACTTATCTTTTTATTCATTAGAATTTTTATTAATATAATTTCCTTTAAGAGTCTTCAACAATTCTGCAAATAATAATTTTTTTAATGCCGGTTTTCATGGAAAAACTGACTTTTTAAAGGTTATCATGTTTTTCGCAACAAATTTATTTTCTATAAATGTTATTAATTTTATTCACGATTTTTACCAATTATATATAAAATATGATAATTTTTTCAAATTTTTTTTCATGCAAATAACTACAAATAAAATACAGTTTTAAAAATATCATTCAGTTGTGTACAATTTATTCATATTCTTTTTTTACAGTTCCTAATCAGACAGAAGTATTATGCAGAAGTACCGTACGGGCTAGAGTATTACGAAAATTATTATCTGCAGGATTTTTGGACATTATTCAAGGACATTATATTTATAAACTTCTTAATGAATACAATTTTTTGAAAAGCTTCGAGGATGAAGCGCTACAGCGTGAGTTACAAACCGATGGGAATTGTTTTTCGCCAAACTGCAAATGGTCTGTGGAGAATATTGGAAAATCGATTTGGTCTAAAACCTCGAAAAAGCGCATATTACTCCGTTAGAAAATTAATTCAATAAAGAAATTATGAACCGAAACTACAATTTATAACTGAGGTCTCCCCTAAATAGTCAACAATTCATACTCAAGAATTGGATGTGATTAACGTATAGGAATCATTTCTGATTTATTTCAACTATAAAATACCAGAAATATAATGAACAAAAACACATTTTCGAAAAAAGCATACCCGCATAGCACACTATATTCCATTCATATTCCAGGAATATTCCATTGGAACATTGGGAATATTTCCGTGGAATATTGCATCCACTTTTCAGGAACATTGAAATGTCCTACGTTGGGAATATTGCCGTGTAATGTGGCATGAATGTTCTTAGGGAATATTGTCGGAATATGGCCCTAAATGTGTTTTGAATATTCCTGTCGAACTTTGTCTGAACATAGGAATGTAGTCCGAATATTGCCCTGCAAGTGTGTGGAATGTTCCGGTCGAATATTGAGGCAATATTTACCAAAAATTTTCAAAAAATTCTGTCGAACTTTGCTGAAATACTCCTTTGAAAGTTTTAGGAAAGTTTCAGTGAAATATCACTAGCGCATTATCTTGAAAGAATAATGTATAATGTCTATTTGAAAGAATTAAGAAATTTCTTTGAAACCGTGCTTGGTCATTTTTTTATTACTTCTTCTTGCGCACAATACATACATACATACATACATACATACATACATACATTGATTAGCAGTTCGAACTCGAAAGTTCATTGCCTCACTACCCGATTCGGGTAGTGTTTCTAGGTGGATATTTACTACCAATGTGGGCCCACCACACCCACGACGGGCCAACAGCCCGCAGTATTCCTGAACGGTCACCCATCCAAGTACATACCGCGCCCAACAATGCTTAACTTCAGTGATCTAACGAGAACTGGTGTTTTCAGCGTGGCATCGCCGTTTGCACAATAGAATTTGAAATAGGAAAATTGATTTTGCGACTAAATACAAGTGTTTATACTAAATTTTTATTAATGTGCATTACAAATCTGTTTAAAAAATCTCTATTACGTCAGAATTTTGACGAAAACGTGGTCAAAAAGTTCGAATGTCTAACGAAACATGAAACGTTCTAATCTTTATTTTAAAATAACTAAGATCTAAACTAGAAATAAAAACATATTTTTTTAAAGGACCATTTTTCTTAACTTGAATCTTCTTCACGTTCGTCTTCTTCGGATTCTCCTTCAATTTCCCCTTCCATATCTTGGTCATCCATTTCATCCGTTAAGTTTGCGTCTTCTTTGTTTTGTTTCTTGCTTTAAAATTTGAGAAAAATTAAAATATAGAACGAATCCATTTCTAATTAGGCAGACACGCTATCTTTAAGTCGTGAACGACGTAAGATAACACAGAAAAAGTAAGCGGTACAACTTTTTAAAGGGACGAAACTTCTTTCTTAATACTTTTGCGAACCTTTCGTTGTTGAAGAGAAAAATTCAAAAATCTAATTTGATGCAAAATCAATTCTCTGGGCTACACAAATGGCTTGGTCCACTGAAGGCTTATAAGAAATCTTCTTGATGAAAGTAGACATTTGACTTTTTTTAATGGCAAAAAATATAAAATGAAACAGATCCAAAGCTTAACTTCCAAATTTTTTCTCCATTTTTTCGACCGTTGTTATAAATAAATTTCCGATAAATGAGTTTCTTCGATCTTACGGATATATAATCGATGTTTTGACACCTAAAATCGCTTTTTTGCTGTTTACATAAGACCCTAAGACCGAAAAAACCCCTTTATTGTACATTGACTTATCAAGAAATATGAAGGTGGGTTCGAAAGAAAATAAGCTTAATATGTATTTTCAAACAAACTTTTTGAAATTTTCCGATGCACCTCAAAATAAGATGGCAAAGCTAATTCGAATCGGTAGAGTACATCTTAATATCTCAATCAAGTACGTCGAATGTTATAGATCTATGTACTTCTGTGGCTTTTGATCTTCTCTCTCTAATAGCAGCCAAATAAGAGGACTTTTTATTTTGATAATTCTAGGAACCGCAAATTTTATTTTCCCGTGAGTGCAAATTTTTCTGCGACAGCCACCACACCCTTTCCATCTCCTATAAGGAATGATTCCTAGATTTCCACCTCCGATTTTCTTGGATCTCAGATATATTTTAGGGGATCAAAAAATAAGAAATACTCGTTCTTTCATTTTATTGTGTTTTCATATTTAGATGGTGAAATCGCCCCTCAAATTATTTGGCTGAAAACACGAAAATTCATAATTCAAATAATAATCTTCAATTGTATGATATAAAAGCTTCACATACATTTAATTCACGTCATAAATTGTTCAATGGATGATGCTCTTACTATTCGCCACACTTTAAGTGGGTAAACTACCACCAAATTGCAAAATACGCAAATGTCAAAGTAAAAACTTGTGCATTAAGAGGTAAATCACCCCTTCTCTTTCGCTTTTTTGTAATCATCTAAGTACAAATCTTTTTTTATCATTTGAATGTTACATTTAATATTAATTGCAAATAAGGGTGTGCAAGAAACTCGACACTCAGAATTCGAACGTGTGGAATTGTTGAACTTTGTGGGTCGACTCATGCTCAAGCTTAATCTAAAAGAAGTAAAAGTTTACGGGCACTCGAAAGTACTACTGTCCATTGGAAAAACCTAGTGAGTGAAATTTGCCACAGTATTTATTTTACCGTGCATGTATGTTGGACAATAATCTCTATGGCAAGTGTCATTTTCACTGCTTAATATTGTAACATCTTACTTGTCTCATACTTTAGTACGAGCAATTCCTTAGATTTCCAAGAATCGTTCCCTTCAGTCAGTTTAAGGGGGGATCCTCATATAGATGGACAAAAATTGACTCCAACTTTGTGAATTTATTGTGACAAAACTATACAATATTTTTATTTGAAAATTTTACAGTGTATTCTTGAAGTGTTCAAAATACATACTATATTTTTTATTTTACATAATTTTCATTAGGGGCGAGGGTAAAAAAAAATCAATAAACTTTTTTTTTCCCTAATTTGGCGTGCAAGTTCACCGTCGCGTAATCTCCCTGAAACCTAAAAAAAGGATTTTTCTGTTATTGTAAGACCCAGATCTCGTCGATATACCTAATTTTAGGGTATACAAAAATTCTATGACAAAATGGCGGACTTTTGAAAAAAAAAAATTAAAAAGTTTTTTCATTATTATTGCAAATTAACGGTTAAATAAATTTTTTTTTTCAAAACAAGCAGGTATATCGACTAGATTATTAAATTATCTTTCAAATGGTATTTTTTTTTGTAAGTTGAAAATTCACTAAGTTATGTTGCACGCCAAATCGAAAAATCAAGAAATTTTTTTTTTGAGAAAAACGCATTTTGGACCCGAGCGCGCACCTGCCTACCTGCACTGCGCGCCGAAGGACGTTAGCGAAAATACGTATAGCGGCTAAACCAATTTGAATTTCGGTTTGAAATTTTGACAGTATATTCTTGAAGTGTTGTACTTTCGATTTCTACAATAAAAAAAATCGATTTTTTGAACCATCTATATGAGGATCCCCCCTTAATTAATGCAGTATTATACAGGAACTTATCGTTGTTTGGTGGTAACTCGCAATAAATTTGGTTGGAACGTCGGAAAATCCACTTCGAGGCCACTAAACGGAATATTCCATAAGTAATGTTAACATTTTTAACGTTTTTAATGTTAACATTATTAACATAATAATATTCCATAATAAATGGAAGATCGGAAGGTGGTATGGTGTTTCGTCGCCCTTTAAGTGCACAATACTGTAGCCCTCTTGTAACATTGTATACTACAAAGTATTTTTGAGAAATTAATTGTATTTTTACCATTGAGTTGCAAATATCTGTTGATGTGGTACCTTTAAGTAATATTTTTTAATTGAGAAATAATTACAAAAGAATTTGATGAATGATATTTGGCTTCGGTTCATACATACCAATTATTTCTATTAGGTTTATCATTTTGAATTATAAATTAACAAATTATTATTGATTTTAAGAATCTATTCCTGGAAAAGAGACGCTCACCGAATTCCGATAAACCTAGCCCCCTTTCCATTTCCCCAATCTAAGTGCACCGAATTTTCGTGGCACTGTCACACTTAAAATAAAAAAATGGATGAATACAATATAAAAGTAGATTCAATTTTGTGTTAGACTAATCTTTTGAATTTACCTGAATATCGGTCTGGAAAGTATAACATAAATCAGTTCTGCTTGTGGAGTAATGGAAAAACGACTGCTTCCTTCCTTGTGGACATTTTTCACAACTTTGCCTCCAGTTCTTGTAAGGGCCAAGAGAAAAGTCCGTCGCTTAGAATAAAAGCAATGGAACCATCCTTCAGTGAAATGCAATTATTTTTTTGAGTTGTAGCATTCAATTGAATGTAACTCAAGATTGAGAACTTTGTATTGCTTAATTTTATCTGTACCGCAATGAAGAAGTGGTCCACTGAAATGGCATATGACATTTTGACGTCTTGTAAACAAATTCCTCGGTGGTAGGAGCAGGCCTGTCAAATATAATCTAGTAGGTTGTGATCGTTCAGTTGCAAAATTGTTTCAACTAAACGATCACAAACTACTAGACTACATTTGACACGACAAACAACAACATTGTCTTGATATGGAATAACTTTTACCTTTCGGAGACCTGTATAATCAGCCACATAATTCTAGTGTCTTCAACATTAATTTGATATCAAAGGAAAGCGACAGACTTTTCTCTTGGCCCTTACAAGAACTGGCGGCAAAGTTGTGAAAAATGTCCACAAGGAAGGAAGCAGTCGTTTTTCCATTACTCCACAAGCAGACTTGATTTTTGTTATATTTTTCACACCGATATTTAGGTAAATTCACTAGATTAGTCTAACACAAAATTAAATCTACTTTTATATTGTATTCATCCATTTTTTTATTTTAAGTGTGACCGTGCTGTAAAAATTCGGTGCGCTTAGATTGAGGAAATCGAAAGGGGGCTAGGTTTATCGCAATTCTGTGAGCGTCTTTTTACTTGTTTTCAGTAAAAAGGAAGTCTTAGTTTGATTACAATTTTTTGACTTATAAAATATATATTTATTTAAATTTCTAAATTCTTTGAGTTTTTTTTTCGATTTCTATCATGAAATATGAGTTTGGGCAAGTAGAAACAAAACTCCGGGAACAGATTATTAAAACCAATAATAATTTGGTAATTTCTCATTTAAAATGATAAACCTAATAGAAATAATTGGTATGTATGGACCAAAGCCAAAGATCATTCATCAATTTCTTTTGTAATTATTTCTCAATTTAAAAATATTACTTAAAGGTATCACATCAACAGATATTTGCAACTCAATGGTAAAAATACAATTAATTTCTCAGGAAATACCACCAAACAACGATAAGTTACTGTATAATACTGCATTAATCAAACTGACTAAAGGGAACGATTCTTGGAAATCTAAGGAATTGCTTGAACTAAAGTATCAGACAAGTAAGATGTTACAATATTAAGCAGTGAAAACTGTACGAAGGAAGAAACTTTGCGTCAAGTTTAGACGGTTTTCTTACTATCCAACTGAACAACCTAGTAAATGACACTTGCCATAAAGATTATTGTCAAGCATACGTGCACGGAAAAATGAATACTGTGGCAAATTTCACTTACTAGGTTTTTCCAATGGACAGTAGTACTTTCGAATGCCCGTAAACTTTTCCTTCTTTTAGATTAAGCTTGAGCCCGAGTCGACCCACAAAGTTCAACAATTCCGCACGTTCGAATTCTGATTGTCGAGTTTCTTGCACACCCTTATTCGCAATTAATTTTAAATGAACCATTCAAATGATAAAAAAATTTTACTTAGATGATTACAAAAAAGCGAAAGAGAAGGGGTGACATTTTTATCTATATTCTTATATATTATATATATTATATTATTATATTATCTATATTACATAAACGGAGGGGTGGGGGTCGTAGAAAAATTTGCACTCGCGGGAAAATAAAAGTTGCGGTTCCTAGAATTATCAAAATAAAAAGTCCTCTTATTTAGCTGAAATGCCACAGAAGTGGAAATTAAAAGAATTATCTCCAATTGGCTGACTGGACCAAAAAAGATACACCAGAGAATTGTAAGTTTATTACATATTATTATTACTTATATACTCCTTTAGTGTACATACATCTATAACATTCGACGTACTTGATTGAGATATTAAGATTTACTCTACCGATTCGAATTAGCTTTGCCATCATATTTTGAGGTGCATAGGAAAATTTCAAAAAGTTTTTTTGAAAATACATAGGTATTAAGCTTATTTTCTTTCGAACCCACCTTCATATTTCTTGATAAGTCAATGTTCGATAAAGGGGCTTCTTCGGTCTTAGGGTCTTATGTAAACAGCTTCAAAATTATGACGTAATAGAGATTTTTTAAAACAGATTTATAATGCACATTAATAAAAATTGAGTATAAACACTTGTATTTAGTCGCAAAATCAATTTTCCTATTTCAAGTTGTATTGTGTGCAAAGAGAAGTAATAAAAAAATAGCCAAGCACGGTTTCAAAGAAATTTTTTAATTCTTTCAAATTGTTATGTACCCTGCTATATAATCTTTATATATATGTAGAGTAATCAATAAAATGTACCACGTTGTAGCTTGTATGACTAGTAGAAGGTTCTGGAAGCCCTAATCGATACGCTACCACCCCCTTCGGGTCGGTCTTTCAGTTAGTGAGTCAGTCTCTTACAACCCGTCTTGTCTATCACGAGTCTTGCACATTAGTCGCGCTTATCAACCCTTTTGTCACAACTTTTGAGTAATCTTCGACTAATAAATATATATTATTCAATAAGTATCAAGTACTTATTTGGCGATCCTGTGACCCATAACATTTTTGGCGATCCTGCCAGCATAGGAGTTCAAGATCTTGTTTCTACGGAGCAATTTATAGATCAAACGACCCTACCTTCGAGACGAACCTTGGAAAAAAGGAACTAAGATTTCTACGGAAATCCAAAAGAAGAAAAGATTTCTACGGAAATCCAAGAAGACAAAAGGGAACTAAAAAATAAAAAAGACGAGGAGAGTTCTACGGAACTCAAGAAGACTCCGGATCTACCTACGGGCGACCCGAAAACCGAAAAAAGTAAGATATTAAAAACTCAAAAAGAAGAAAGAAATTTTGAAAAAGAAAAGTATTATTTATTGTTTGGTAGTGTCTGAACCAAGTAGAGCACTATACTACGGAAAACAATTGAATAAGAAATTCTAAGACGAAAATTGAAAAGAACGAGGCCCGCAAACAGGCGGAAGAGGCAACGGCCTATCTACAGAACCACAGCGCAGCAGCCAACGCCCAGAAAGTATTGATTTCCTCAGGAGTCTACGGTCTCCATCTTGAAGGAAGAGCCAGCTCCCAGCGGGGGTTGGTCGGCGGTAAGTCAACGACTGAGCGAAGAAAAAGGTGCAAAACAAAAAGAAGATATTGTAAGTAAAGAAGATTAAATATAAGAAGTGTTAATTTTAAGATAGAAAAATTTTACGGGTTAATTGATTAACGGAAAAATTTATATCATTAATGTTATAAATTTTCGTACGTTAACTATTGTAACCCTCAGGCTTGCGACGGTACACATGCTCATGGTGCTCCCTGGCCTCTGTGTTCCTGAAAAAACAAAAAACCTACTCTACGTTTATTTGCACGTGGGTCTAGCCCTGTCAGATAATCTTATTGTTTAAACGGGAAAAACTTGTCACGTTAATCATCGAGAAGAAAATCACAGGCAAAATAAGTCAAAGAGAAAATTTCTTAGGCAAAAGTTAGAAATTTAGAAAATCTGGAATTCGAATATTATAGGTACTAAACTTGAAGTCAAAACTGGCATTCGAAAATTATAGGGAGGACACAAAATTCTTAACCAGTGACACGGACTCAGACTCGACGGACATTATAGATAAAATTAATAACCCCTTCCTTACAGCAGAAAATATGTCCCGAGCATCCTCTCCAAATAGGTCCCAATCTCCTACTCATATGACCACCGAGGAATTATTAAAATTATTCATAACCAGAATGGACGGAATGGAGTCTACATTGAATCAAATAATAGTTAATATGAACGTTTTAGTTGGGGAGAATGAAAGGAGAATGACAGAGATTCAAAAGATAGGGAAGTCTTTAGGATTTAAAGGGGAGATCGTAACAGATAACCCTGACATTACTAGCGACGAGAGTGAGGATGAAGAGGGAAAGGAAAGACGTATACCGCGTGACCCTAACCCACTTCGCGTAATCAATAATTCAGACAACCCTCCAACGGCACCACCCTCCGGTTCAATCGATTTACTGACCGCCAAGGAAATAATTAGAACCATTAAAGAAATACACGGCTACGACGATATAGGTATAGAAGACTTTATAAAATCCATAAAAAGAGGAAAGAAAAGATGTAGTCAACCCGACCTTTTACTAGATTTTATAATAGCCGAAAAAATAAAAGGTAACGCTGAGAAAGCAATTAGGTATACAAGAATAAATTCTTTTGATGGATTTTACAACGCATTACGACAAAATTTATCACAGCTAGGATCAGTATCTGTATTAAGGTCTAAATTAGAAAACATTAAACAAGGACAGACAGAATCAGTTCAAAATTTTCATTTAAGATTTCGAGAAGTAGTAAACGAATTAAAATATGCTGTGCAAGGAGAGCATACGAATAGGACAGAAAGAAAAATTGCACTAGGCATTGAAGACGGAGAATCTTTAAAACGGTATTTGTTAAATTTAAAAAGGGAAATAGGACTTCAGGTTAAAGCTCAAAAACCCTCTTGTTTGACGGAAGCACAAAATTCGGCAGTAGAGATGGATATATGGCTACGAGAAGCGCAACCCATTCGTTCGCAACCATTTAATAAAACTATAACTCAGTTTTCACGACCACAAATATTAACATCTACACCAAGGCCTCAAGCAAACACAACGCCATTCAAAGTATCAATTCAGAATATGCCCTTAGCAGATAGGTTGAAAATAAAATGTTATAAATGCGGGAAAATAGGACACCTGGCGACACAATGTTATGCCAAACCCCAAAATTTTCAGAATACCCAAAACCCGAAACGACCACCTCAAACTCAAGTGAGAATGACAAAAGATATAGACTCTTCGGAGAACCAAGAAGAGGAAAATTATTTAGAATCCGAGGACATGACACAAGAAGAAATTCAAGAACAGATAGATTACGAAGAGACTGCAGAATATCAGCCGTATCTGGAAAACTGCAATCAATACAAGGAAAACAACGAGACGGAACAGTATACAGCTTATTAGTTGACACAGGAGCTTCCATTAATTTAATAAAAGAAGACAGCATCCCAGATAATCATAAGATATTCAAATGTAAGAAAAATTTCTGCATGGGAAATGACCAACATCAGACGACGGATGCAGCATATATTCCATACTTTGGAAAAATCCACCTTTTTCATATTATTGCTATTGAATTCCCTTTACCAGAATCTGGCATAATAGGTTTACCATTCCTCAATAAATTCGATAGATACTCATTAACTACAGATTATTTAATTTTAGAAAATAAAATCTACCGTTACAAAATGATGGAGAATACATCTCACAGAATTCAAGTTTAGTCTGTCAAATTAAAACAGAAGAAAATAATCAAGACGTTTGGATAGAAAATCAGGAAGGAATATCGGATGGTATTTACCGAATAGAAAATAATAAAATAACTTTACCAATATTCAATTATAACATGAAACCCATAGAAGTACCAAAAACTATAAATTACGAAAAAATAATGGCTATTGAATCAAGGGATCAGATTTATAATTCTAAAAAAGAAAACAAAATAGGATCGGAAAGACTAATCGAACTATTCAAAATTTCAAAACTAGATCACATTGAAAATCAAATCAGAGAAAAAATCAAAAAATTAATAGTTAAATACAACGGAATATTTACTTTAGACACAGACCCACTACCATGCACAACGTTAACCGAACACAAGATCACCTTAAATTCAGGTAAGGTAATAAACCTTAGATCACACAAATTACCCGAGAAACATAGAGAATTTGCTTTAGCAGAAACACAAAGACTATTAGATAAAGGAATAATAAGACATTCAGAATCACCATTCAACTCACCATTGTGGGTAGTCCCCAAAAAGGGAAACAAATTGAGATTGGTGGTAGACTATAGACAGGTCAATAAAGATACCGATCAGGACGCGTACCCTCTTCCAGTGATAGACTATATACTAGATCATTTAGGTCAAGCTAAATTCTTCTCCGCGTTTGACATGAGTGCTGGTTTCCACCAGATCCCGATGGAAGAGAAATCAAAAAAATATACAGCTTTTTCTACTTCACAAGGACACTTTGAATATAATAGGATGCCCTTTGGATTAAAGAATGCCCCAGCTACCTTTCAACGTATGATGGATAATGCGTTTAGAGGACTTGTAGATGAGAAATGCTTTATCTACATTGATGATATAGTAGTATTCGGTAAAACACTAGATGAACATAACAAGAACTTAATTGAAATTTTTGAAAGAATTAAAAAATTAGGATTACGATTAGAACCATCTAAATGTGAATACCTCAGACCGGAATTAGAATATTTAGGTCATTTAATAATAAAGAATGGAGTTAAACCCAACCCAGCAAAAACAGAAGATATAAAAAACTTTAAAATGCCAACTACAGTCAAAACAGTACAATCATTTTTAGGACTCGCTGGATACTATAGAAAGTTTATAAAAAACTTCTCCACCATAGCTAAACCTTTGACCAACTTAATACGAAAGGAAGTAATATTCGATTGGACACCTAGATGCCAAGAAAGCTTTGAAAAATTAAAAGAACTTTTATGCAATGCGCCAGTATTACGATTCCCAAATTTTAAAGAAGAATTTACACTTACAACAGACGCCTCGATTCAAGGATTAGGAGCTGTATTATCACAGAAAGGATATCCATGTTTATTTATTTCAAGAACATTAAATAAAGCAGAAGAGAATTATAGCACAACTGAGAAAGAATTATTAGCGATTGTTTGGGCTTGTAAAAGATTACGTCAATATCTATTAGAAACCAAGTTTAAAATAAAAAACCGATCATAAAGCTTTAGTCTGGTTACATAATGTAAAAGACCCTAGTTCAAGATTACTTCGATGGAGATTAAGACTCGAAGAATATAAGTACGAGATAGTGTACGTAAAAGGAAAAGAAAACAAAGCAGCTGATTGTCTTTCAAGACTGTTC